>NHTK01005583.1:0-10600 GCA_002938355.1 Panaeolus cyanescens | reverse complement strand
GGTGGAGATGCGGTGAGTGGAGATAGAGGTGAACGGGAGCGATGAAGTGGTGGAGGTGAGATGAGTATTGTAAGTGGTGTGGAGGTAAGGATGTGCAGGTAGTGGAGATGCGATGAGTGGAGGTGAGGGTGAGAGATGAGAGGTGGAGGTGGAGCTGAGGATGTGTGGGTGGTGGAGGTGAGGTGAGCCGTGAGCGATTACAGGTGGAGGTGTAGTGGAAGGTAACATGTGGAGGTGAGGGTGAGTGGTGAAGGAGTGGGTGAGTGGTGGAGCTCGAGTTCCGATTACCGTAGAAGTGAGGGTGAATAGTATAGTAAATGGCGGGGGTGAGTGGTGGATGAGTGGAGGAGATCAGTGGTAGAGCTGCATGGTGGAGATGAGGATAATAATGAGAGATGCAGCTTCAATTCTTGTGTACTCAAATGTTAAACAGTTGAATTACTGCCAATACAAATGAAATTCGTTATACAGACAAATTGTACGATTACTCAATGTTCAAAAAATGTCCGGTGTCCTCATCATAGAATTCAATATCATCAGCATCTATATCACTTTCTGGGTCCCATTGCCGAAGCATGTCCTCCGTCAAGAACGCCAGGCTACTTGTGTCAGACTTGTCAGAGTTAGCCTTAAAATGAAAGTGAATCGAAGTCCACATACCCCAGATTCGTTACTTTGATCTTTCTCCTGTGATGGTGGAGCAGGTGACTGTGTTGGTTGTGGTCCAGGAGGCGGAGAAACATTGTTGAAAACAGGCACAGAAGCGACCATTGATGGTGGGTGCAAAGATCTATTCACATGAGCAAAATAGTGATGAGTACATAAAGGCGTGGAGGAACGTGTTGTTGGCTCTGAAAGTGAGAACCAGCGGTTGGTGGGATTAAAGGGAGAAAGCAGTGTATTTGAACCAACAGCTTGAGATAGTTGGACCTGCGGGGCCGTACGCTCATCGAAAGACTGAGGCGGCGGCGGTGGATTTAGGCGTGGACGAATACGCAAGTCCGAATTCCCAGAATCCCAAGGTGGAATTGATGGTGGTGCAACGGGGTGCGGTGGAGGTGGAGGTGGGTAAGGACGTGGACGAATGCGAAACTCGCCAGCAGTGTACGATGTCGAAGCTATTGGAGATTCCGGTATCTGTTGTGGAGGTGGGGGTGGAGGTGGGTGAGAACGTGGGCGGATGTGCAGATCACCAGCGGCTAAGGGTGGTGGAATTAACGGCGATGCTGGCATATGTTGTGGTGGCGGAGGTGGCGGTGGGTGAGGGCGTGGACGAATGCGAAACTCGCCAGGAGTGTACGAAGGTGAAGTTATCGGAGATTCAGGTATTTGTTGTGGAGGTGGAGGTGGTGGTGGTGGACGTGGTCGTGGACGAATGCCAAGCTCGCCGGTATTAGAAGGTAGGATAGAACCTGACAATGCAGGCTTTGGGTCAACCTGCATATCTGAATCATAGGACTCCGTTGGGAGAGGTTGCGGCATTGCGGCGCTTAGTTGCAGATGCGGAGTATAGTGAGGAAGTGGTGGTGTTGGGGGTGGCGGCTTGTAGGATCGTGGCCAAGTACGTATAGTGGGCTCGGAGGCGGGAATAAGGGGAGGAGTCGAAATAGTGGATACTCGCAGAAGCGTACTAGGTGTCCTTGATGTCCGCTTCAATAAACCCTTTTCAAATATCTTTTCATCAAAGAACTTGTGATAGGCCAATGCATCAGAAAGCGACGGGATATTCAGATAATCTTCAGGGCGAGGAAAGCCTGGTTGAGTCCACCATTGCTTGTGATATTCAAAGTGAACAGCAGGATTGTCGATCATATTACTCTTCCAACGATCGTCAAAGGGAATCGGCAACTCCGTGTCGTCTGCAAGGGCCAGGCTGTCAGCAAAGGCTCTGTAGACAGAATTGACTCGTATATTCTGTGCCTCATCAGCTACGAATAACAAGCCATAGAACGTCAAGAAAAAGCCCTAGTGGAAATGAATGGTACTGTTTCAGGCATTGAAAAAAGATAGACATACATGTTCCTCCCGCATTCCTCTTTGAATCCACCGCTTTTTCTCGATATCAAGGGTTTTGTCGTTTTCAATCAAATAGTAAAACATGGCATTTAACCGATCTCCGCCATATGCGGCCACTGAAAGAGCCATATCACGAAGGCCATTTGAATAGGTCAGTTTATTATCGATCGTTGGGCAGTAGTGGATAGAAACTGGTCCGGGCGTTGGAGATTCAGACATAGTGAGCGTTACAAAGCAAGTCGTGAAATTGATGTATTATTATAGCGGTGATATATACATATTGTTACATTTTCTAAAAACCGCATCTGCGAGCCTACTTAACTCCGCCCAAAATGCTGCCTGCCTACATGCGTATGCCCGGGCGCCAGGTGACATGTTAAAGTTTTCAATGTCCTCCAACCAGGATCCGGACTTGTGGGAAAATCCCCGAACGGTCCATGACATTTCGTGTGTAACCAATGCGACTTCTTCGGACCACCGCATGGACAGAGCGCGTGCTCTCATCCAGTGCACGCGGTTGACTGTTCAATAATATCAGTTATCAGTTTGTGATAATTATAAATACTTCTTAAAAAAACTTACATTCCCACCGCTGTTCAGTGCTAGCATTATCATCGAGATCCCCGACTGAACTCCGGGCTGTTTGACTGTGAAGCCAGATCCACGATAATCTGGCGGAGGTTGAGCCAGGTTGATTAGGGTCAAGCATAGCGGTGCTGGCCTGTGTGTCAGCCTTCTTGAGCTCAGGATACTGCTTTCGGAGATCAGGGTCAACAGATAGGATAAACATCCTTTGGCGGCACCGCTCATAGACACGGCCATGGAATGAAATTTCGGTAGCCAGTGCTTTACGCTTGTTATGCGAACGTGTCTTGGTTGCCGTATTGGGTGCATGTCTACTGACCTCGGAGAATTGCAAAGACCTCTGGGCCACAAGATTCCGTATATGTTCAAGCTGCATGTTGGCCTGTCTGAAGCGCAACTCTAACTCCATCTGCGCATACTCCATACTAAGTATACCACTTGATGGGAGAGCAATGGTTTGCTTCTCAAAGGCGTTACTATCACCGATCCAGATATCAGAAGGGATATGGTCTTCCTCTGGGTCCCATTCCGCAGAGGACATGAACGATCGAACTGTGGAGCTGTCCTCGTCAGCGTAGACAAGATGGACCTTCTCTTGTTGACGTTGCAGATTTGAAAGCAGAGGTGTCAAGGTTTGGCGGAGCTCGGAGATGGAATTTTCGTCATTGTGACCTGGCTGGAGTGCTTTGATCTTGTGCTCAACAAATAGTCTAGAACATTGTGTTAAATTGGAAGGTCATGAGATGGTTCTGATATATAAAATGAATGAACATACTGTCGTTCCTCGACAAACAAAGCCAGTTCGAGATATTCAAAGATCTCGTTTGTAGTAGTATCGCTCTGACAAGTTTGTTCGACTGAGTCTTCGGGTGGAGTTTTATCGGGTTTGGCAGTCCCATAGATGTCCATTACGTCGACTTTGGACAATCGAGTTTGTTCGGCAAATTCGACTTGTTTGGTCCACTCCGCAGTCCGAGCGCTGCACATTGTGTTGAGATCGCTGAAATAGCTGTCCAAGGCCTTTGACTGATTTCTTCCTTTGACAAGAAGATTACAAAGAAAGTGAATCATATTCAACGCCTTCTTGTGATTTGAGTCCGATGCATGGTCATCGATGATTTCTGCTCGTCCAGCCAGAGTAGCGGTGCGAGCGGCGATAGAGACCTCGTTTAATACGCTCCACAGCGATTCCAGAATTTCACCGATAACAACTGCCAGACCAGGTATAAACGTGGGGGAGAATCGAAAGAAACATTGGTCCTTGTGGGCGTGGACGTGGAAAAGACCGATAGCAAAGTCCAATGTTCGATTTTGAAGCTTGTCACCGATGCGGGATTGAATGTGAACCATGTATTGGCACGCAATATCATACAGAAGGGTTGTTTGTTGACGAGCATCGACATGTGTTGTATCAAGAGCGCGAAGAAGAGCATAGTCCACGTTTTTCTGTTGTTCACCTCGAAACAGATCAACGATAGCATTGGGCGCATAGCAGCCATGTCGCGCACACGCAATGGCGGCAATACCGGTTCGGTCACAGGACTTTGATGCAATCATAGCGGAGATAATTGCTTTGAAGGAGTTTTCGCATGGTGCTTTCTACGTCTCATCAGTATAGTGATGAGACATTATAAATAAATTGACTTACTGTTGATTGTTCAATGGCACTTTTGATCCAATCCATATACTCCTCCGCTCTTGGCATCATCCCCGCTCCATCGTAGAGGGCGACATCGTCTCCTGGCCGATAGATATGATCCGCTTTGAAGTTGCCATCAGCCACAAATGTCCGACGATAGATAGGATTTGCCGCATCGGACTCCCATGTCAGAGGAAGGTTGAGACCAGGTTGTGGGCACGTGTAGCAAAAGTTGCCCAGCTCGCCATCCTTAGCAGAGCAAGGATCGGACTTGTGACCATATCCAGCCCAGAGTAGCTTCTTGACCCATCTCCACAAGCGGAACATTCGGCGAAACTCATGGTATAGGTTAGCCACAAGACTTGGGGCCATTGGATCTGTCAAACGGCGGAGCATTGCATTGAACTGGTAGATTGACGATTTCAGTTCAATATTACATAGGCGGGCAAAGTCCAGAAGCGGAGTTGTGAACAGTGTCTGAATGCGATCGAAGCTCGAGGGGAGAAGTTGGTTTGCGCATAAGTCGATAAGCTGTTCCTCAGTTGTGCGGCATGAACATCGTACAAGCTCCAGCAAATGAATGCCATTTGTATGAAGAACCCGAACACAAGAAATAGGTTTTGGGGGGTTTTGGGAGTCGGTCTTCCCTTTTAGACGCCCGATGTAGTGGGAAAATTGGTATAGGTTTTGTTCATGCGCCTTTTGTCGCTCCACCTCATCCTGCTGTACCTCCGCTTCATCTGCTAATTCGTCATCATCATCAAGTCCCTTGAGCATCTCTGCTAGTTGATCTTCGAAAGATGCTTTCATAGGAGTGGAGTTGTTGGCAGGTTGCGGAGTTTCAGGGGGAACATGGGTAGAAGGTACTGAATTAGTGATGGAGTTGTCGAGAGGCAGCATCGACGGTGATTGTGAGTCTGCAAGAAGACGCTTCTGCTCGGCCTTGTCGCGGTCAAGCTCATCTCTTTCCATCAAACTGATCGTATCCTGTAGATCTGGGCACCTTGTCGTAGGCCTAGAGTCTGGTGCATGAGGCACACAGAGATAGACACCGACCTCATGTAGCCAGGCAGGTCGGAAGTAGGTACCAGTCCAGCACTCAATCCGATGGAATGGATTGATGAGATGATCATTTCGGGTACATGATCGACATTTTGGAGTGGACAAGAAGCAGTCCTTGCACCGCCAGATTGCGAGTGACTGACAGTTTGAAGATGAACATTTGGTGGAAGGTGTGCAGGCCGCCTCTCTGGACAATGTGCCCTTTAGAATATGGTCTATGCGCTCAATAAATTGCCTGATATAGTCATGTTGTGTCTAGTAGAGTGTAATCTTTAGCAACATTCGATAGTCAATATACAACATAATATATTTACCTTGGAGGATTGTCGTTGCGATTGACTTGATGTTTCCTGTGGAGCTGGCTCGAAGGGAAAGTTGCTGGGTCCATCATCATTGCTGACTGGATTTGGTGTCGGTACGTTGGTGTGCTGTTGCGCATTTTGTCGTGGTTGTTGCGATTGAGTCCCTGCATTAGGTGGAGTTGTTGTTTCCTTCTCCGCATCATCCAGACGTACAGTCCTCTGCCAGCGCTTTCCATCACTGGTCTGGCCTTGACGTATTGCGGTATTGACATCATCAAGGGGTTCGTATATCTTCTGCTTCGGCTGATTGCCACGGCGACGTTTAGCTGTAGGTTTTTTGGGAATAGGGAGTTCGTTATCTTCTGGAGTCATGTTGACATCCATGATAGGAATATTTCGTGAATGATATGCTATTTGTGGAATAATGTTCCATGTTCTGTATATATAGCTTTACTTGATTTTGTTAAATCCCCCGATAAGCGGAAATGTCATTGCCTCACACAACCGAAGATGTCCCACCATCTCTCCCAAATCTTCCTATCAATAATGGTCCTAGACACAACAAGGAGAGCTTTCTCAAACCCGCAGAGATTGATATTATTATTGGCCTTCGTGCTGAACTTATTGGAAGCACCTCCGACAGAGAACGCTTACTCATTATCAAGAAGATGGTTCACATGCTCCGCGAGTACTGGCGGAGTATTGATCGCCAATGGGCAAGCGCAGACGAGAAAGCGGAGGTATCATTGGTACGACTATTCCGCATTTGTGGTGGTACCTCAGTCTTACATCAGTCTGCAGAAAGCCGCTAAATGGATAACGAACAATTGGCGCTGTAAACGGCCGAAGCGAATTCCCCTCTATCTCAACATTCAGGAGCACATCTGGCAAACACGGCAGAATGATGTCTGGAAGGTTATCGCTTCAAAGCTCAATGTCGATAAAGCTGATTCGACTACCCCGGGATGGCTTCAAGTTCGCCAGAGCGCTATTGCGGAAGTCCGACAGTCTATTCCTAAGGAGACTCTCAAGCAAGAGGCAGCCCGGATAATGGGTCATGGTTATCAAAGAGAAAAGCAGGCCTGGTATGTACCACATACGATGTCTGGATACAACTTGACACATTTTGTTTCAGGCTTGCGGAGAAACTACTCTTTGAACGAGTAAAAACTGCACATCAGCATCTCCTTCTCGAAATGGGGGCAGTTTCTATTCAGTTTACGGTTCATAGAAACTCCACAGGTAAAGAAGTGATGACTACGTTAGTGGAATTTCATATGCATCTGACATAGTACTGATATCAAGTTACCTTATTACTCAAGGCACGATAATAGCACGGTTCTCTTAGACTTACAGAACCGGTGCTACAGCTTTTACGCACAATACGAGAAAGTTGTTGATGATTTCTTAGATCAATTCGCTCGGCATGTGAAGGCAATGTGGGCATTGAAAGATGCGTCGGCTGAGGCAATAGAATTTCCGGAGCCAGGTACCCATGAATCGGTGAATGATATGGGGCTAAAGGTTAAGGTCGGGGTTCCAACAACCTTTACCCTTGATAAGCAGGGTTATCCAATTATTCCGGAGACCTTCGACTCCAAACGTGCAAGAAAGGTTGATATGGATCGGCTTTTCCAATTCTTTACCAGTGAACACTATAGTAAGTAAGCACCTTACTTGTCTCTAAGGTCTGCTGACGTTCTATGCCTTTAATTAGAACTCGCAAGCGGTGGCCGCCTCAGACGTGTTCCATGGTCGGAGATCAGTCCAAATATGGCGGACTTTGTTGATCCACAGTATCTCCCTGATCGTCTCCCGGATCTTGTTCTTACATCATATCAAAACTGCGGTGCACAGCACATGGGGCCCTTTTTAGACCATGTGCTACAACGTCAGCTTCAACATGGTCCATCGAATTCTTTCCGATTCAGTCACTACGTTGTGACATCAGGGACTGGTTTGGCAAGAACGACTCAGCGGTACCCCGCTACGTACCCCGATGGTGGGCCGGCTCCGCAGTTAGCTCCACCAGCAAAGCCAAAGCGCATACGCAATCGAGGCATGGAACGAGGAAAGCAAAAGCAGCAGAAACGGGATAAACAGGCGGTATTGACAACGCTGCAGATGGAGGAAGGTGATGGACATAGACAGCCGAAGAGTAAAGAGTGGATTTCTGACTCTGGTAGCGAAGATGACACATTGGACCCTCCGGTGAGCAACACACATCATTTAGGCGGAGGTGGAGATCTTCCTCTACCAACACCTGAAGCGACACCTGCTCCGGACCTTGCCGTTCAGGCTCGCATGGGCTCATCATCACGGGGAAGGTCTGCGCGACATCCTGCCCATCCTACAACCCGCCAACTCCGCAGTGCAACTGCCTTATCAATCCGAAAAACCAGATCGAAGACTATAAAGCAGAAAACCAAATAGATAACTAGACATTGTTGATACAAATTGATTGAATATATACAAGGAACATTTTAACGAAATATTGAGATGTAAGACGGGTAAAGCATGTAGCAAACAAAAAAAAATTAACCTCCACCGCGAGCACGCTTACTAGACCGACCTCTATCTCCGCTCGAAGTATTTCCCCGTCGCTTCGCAGAAGACGAACGTGTACTGCGCCGTTCACCTTCATTTTCTTCCTCATCCTCCTGAGCAATATAGGCATCTGAAACAGGCTCATCACCCTCATCAACGTCTTCCATGGGAATGTCGTCAATTGCTTCAGATTGATCTTGGGGAGATAACGGCGGAGCTGGAGATGTGAGCGTCAATGTTGGCCCAGTATTGCGAGCCGTGTATGTGACCCTGATGCCACCATCGGGAACAACAGTCTCTTCTCCCCGACCAATCGGGAAAATCATGGAGCGAAGGCTATGTCCGCCGCTCGACGATCCGACCGTGAACGAAGTGCTGGATCCAGCAGCATCCACATCCGATTGGGTCAACGTTGTGAGAGCTCGGATTGCCAGTTGAGCGGTATAGAGCTGCGCTGTAAGAATCTGGATGTTCTCCTCCGCAGTCTCTAAACGCTCCAGCATTGCATATTCGTCTTTATAAAGTACATAAGTAGAGCATTCAAATGAATATAATTTATAATAAACATACCGTAAAAGCGAACCCCTGTGCTGGAAGTGGGCCTGGTGTAACTGGGTGGATCCTCCGCCCTCCACTTCTGCTTTGCAAAGCAATCAGGTGCAGGGTTGGAACCTGAAGCGGCACGTTGCTTTCCTTTTCTCTTTGCTGACATCTTCTTTGGCGGGTCGATAACAGGTCCGGCCTCCGGCGCTGGTATGCCTTGGGGAAAGACACGTTTAGAGCCGGGCTTCACACAGCGGCGCTTGATGGTAGCGCAGTTCTCACATGCCTTCTCAACGTCCCTCTTAGTGGACTTGACAAGACAGGGAATATCCGCTTTGACACAACCCTCGCAACGTGGAAGCCAGTGTGTACCCGGGCCCACTGCAACGTCTTCGACATCGACTGAAGCCGCATCGTCGACATCAATTGGAGCGGCGTTGGAGCCACTCTCAAGGTCGGAGATGGGTGGTGTTGATGCCTTTGAAGATCCTCCATCACGGGAATCACGTCCAGATGAGGGGGACGGAGATTTCAAGCGTTCTGAATAGATAAAATCAGCAACACTACCTTATGAAGTGGATAGAATTTGCTCGTACTAGGCACAGTCAGTCGACTGGAGTCAGGCGCACCAGGGAAGCGGTAACCGCGGGTTAATGTTGAAGCGTCTGATGCAACTGGTATGGTTGACTCCTTAGCAGCATTGTGTGGTTGTGGTGGAATAGCTGCGGCGCTCGGCGGCAGTGGTGGGACAGGTGCGGTGATGAGCGGCGGTGGTAGATCTGATGCCACTGGTGGTGGAGGTGGCGGAGGCTGCATGGATGTGGTTTGCCCTGGTGGCGGCATCTGCATCGATGTGGATGGCTGTGGGGGCAGAGGAGGAGGCATTTGAAGAGGGTTGGGGGCATTAGATGGAGGTGGCGGGAATGGAGGTGGAGGTGGTGGGAATGCGCTCGAAGGTGCGGTATCAGATGCCAATGGTGGCAGATACCGCTCCCATTTAACGTAGTAAGCATCATCAACAGGACCACGGTCGAACCCTTCAATAGCGTGATAAAGCCATGGATGATCGTACGCCGCCTTGAGGTCGGTAGGCGGTGCAGTCTGACTAGACTGCGTCCAATCATCTGCTTGTATGAGTTCTCGCTATTGATGAAGGAATGTCAGAATAACAAGTGGGTTAGCCTTCATTTGACATACCATTCGTTGTTTGAGATCAGGCGTGATACGCAACTTTAAGTCGCGGTTTCGAATGCCAGCAATAAATGCTTCCACCACGAGTTGGCGATGCTCTACGAGTCTTGCCAGCCATGCGGTCCACTGGTTGTCAGTTAAAGAGTTGTGGGCCATGATGATAAACGTGAACTTCAGTTCGAATAACACTACTGTAATGCTCCCATGATATTTATGTGCTCTTTGTTGTATCAATGGATTAACATCGGATTCATTGGCTCACATGTTCTCTTTATCCACTCACGTCCACATGCTTTGAAGATACAAAAATACACATCTCACATCGGATATTGGCCTTCCCTGTCAACATACCATGAGTCTCATCTATTGGCGCCGTTCAGCGTAAGACTGCTAAGCTAATAATCATTCTATTATTACAGATTGGGTCTACGACCGTATTGGTGTTTCTCCACCTGTTCCCTTCCACCGCTCTACCTCCACTCACCGCATATCCTGCTCACCTCACCTCCACCACTTCATCGCTCATCGCTCACCCTCACCTCCACTCATCGCACCTCCACCACACGCACAATCTCATCTCCACCCCACACACTCACCTCATATCCACCAGTTCACCACATTCACTTCACCTGCACCGCTCATCTCTCATCGCTCACCCTCACCTCCACTCATTCCATATCTCCACTACCCCTATTCACCTGCTCAACGCTCACCC
>NHTK01005582.1:0-10597 GCA_002938355.1 Panaeolus cyanescens | reverse complement strand
GGGTGTTGGGTGTTGTGGGTGTTGGTGTTGGTGTTGAGTGTTGGGTGTTGGGTGTTTGAGTAAGAGTCCTAGTAACGAATGGTAAATTGTTGATTGTGGTTTTTGCAAGGAACGATGGAATGGTGGTGGAACGACGACGACCACCGAGGACCGTGGTTGTCGTTGCACCGTGATGGTGGTGGTGGGATAAAGACCTCACTTAGACTCAAATGCCATGGAAAGGCACGGCGGCACTGTCGGTGCCGATGCGGCATTTGGGAAAGTCTCACGCCATACTTACTGACACAAGTTTTACTTCGAAGGGCGCATGGAGTGCGAAGTACGTATCGAACGGCTGGATTCAGAAGTATGTATCGAACGGCGAGATTCTGAAGTACGCATCGAAAGGCTCGATTGAGAATCACAGTCCCGGGAGGAAGGGAAGGGGTGTCCAATTGCAATTAATTATCAGCCATGCAGCTCCTCTTTTTATTCGCCATTTTATTCTCAAATCCAATGAGCCAACACATCTATATATAATCCCTAAAGCGATAAGCTACTTGTGTTCTTACCATTCATACACGAACAAGCCTGGATCTGGGGTATTGGATATGGGCACGAACATGCGTTGGCTGAGACCTGGTGGTCTTGAATGGTCAAACTGTAAAGGTATTACTTGACTTGCCATGCGCTTGGTATGTCAGTCATCAGGTTTGAGAGCGCGGTACGAGTACTGAGCCGACATTCCTCAATCAAACGGTGTGATATCTGAGCCATTTATGGGGCCTCATTTGGATTCATTCGCAAGGTTATTCCGAATTAATTATGCAGTTTATCCACGCTTCTCAGGCGGCTTGTGAAATGACCGATCGGCGCCTGATTGGTGTGGGGACGGTTGCAATTATAGTTGCGGAACCAGAGATAGAACCTCTATCAGGTGGTCATCCGGTCCCAAGTCTTCATCAAACCCTTGTCTTTTAATGTCTTCCGCTCCCACATGGAACTATGGAATTGATAAGCTGATCCATGTTGAGCATTTAAACCGAGTAGCCCTCCTCCTTCTTGTTCACAGGTCAGTGGTAAGATTCACAACCCGCGGCCATGGTGTGCCGTCTCGAAAAAATTCCGTGCTCTAGGCCACAGCTCATCTTTGTTCGAACATTGATTCAACCTGAAATATATTTATACGTAACCAATTGGGTGCTTACCTGAATGATGCCGATTTGACTTCAACATAAATATGTGGATAAGAAGATGATAAGCCTTAACGGGATTGCCTGGAGCTCGTCAATACCAAAAGTTGATGTATGATATATGATGGCCGATCAATATTTAGACCCAGCGAATGTGATTGGGTATTGCCCTTGGCTGCTATTCTACAATACCCCGTCATGTCTTGCGCTGTGCTTCGAGGCTAGCATGAATGCGCATCTTTGGAGCGTTGACCCCACAATATGTAATTTCTCAAGAAAAATCGTTCTCAAACTTATCAGCAAGCTATGTATATCGGAGCTGTTAATTCATCAACTCCCAACATTGACACTTTCTGAGCTTCTTCATCCACATTATGGGAGAGAACACAGCCCTTAATAGATTCTTGAGAGGAGCTTTTGTCAACGGTGCATATTTAGGTCCGAATTATGGATAAGGAGCGTCATCTGATTGACAAAGTACGCAAAGCCTTGGACATATTCTCAGATACTATCTAGCAACTTGAAAGAGTCACATATGACTCGGAGCACAGAAGGTCGGAGACTTCTCCAAATTCCTCCGTGAGAGTGTGGCGCTCGAACCTGAGTATTGGGTGCAAAGAAGACAATATTAGACATGGAAACACCGTAAACGTCAGTTATTACATGTCGTTCGGCAGACGGCAAAAGGAATTCCACTAATCATTATCTCAAAAATCTTGTAAAATGAGATTATTTGAAACGAGATAAAAAGGCGATGAAAGGTGCAAGTAGATATCCAGCAAATACATCTCAAGCACCTTGAGCTACTGAATCCACAGTACTTCGAAACTCAAATCGCTCTTCATCAACATGTCTGACAACACCAACACCCCAACTGTCCAGCCTGGCGACGACTACCCAGTAAGCCTTTTGACGGATGTTGCTCATTGAGACAAGACTTACATTCCATTGAACAGACGACGCCCACCAGCGACCCCGGCCAGCCATACACCGCGCCTTCTGATGACGTTGGAGGTGACCCTGCCCCAACTGATGCTACACTCGATCCTAGCCCTCGCGACATCTTCCAATACGCCACCTACAAGCCTAGCGGAACCGCTCGTGCTTGGGCTGGGCGAAAGACCATCTATTACTGGTCCGGTGACGAAGGCATGTACGCCTGCATCGATCGTTACCTCGAGACTATCAACTGGGTTCAAATATTCTCCTGGAACAACACGAGTGCCGCAACCCAGACTTACCAAATCTCGTACACGACTTCTCTCAAGATCACCTCTGGAAGTGAAATCAACGCCGGTGTCAACCTCGGTGCTTCCTACGAAGGCATGTCCATTGGTGTTGACCTGAGCGTCAAAACCTTCAAGTCCACCGAGACCACTTCTTCCCAGACAACTACAATCACTGTTAATGTCCCGCCGAACTCCTTGGTCGTGTTCTACCAGAAGCGGTACGACTTCCGCGACAACACTACCTTTGTCAACGACGCTTGGGGTCAGGAATGGAATGCTGGTCCATGGGGTGGTTACAACCCCCTCACCACGAAGACGAGCTATGTCCAAATTATGGCCGATGAGTACTTTACCTCCAGCAAGCAGCTCCCCGTCGGTCCCGGTACCGTCCAATGTAACACCGTTAGCCAGGCTCAAAAGGCTGGAATCACCCGCAAGAGGGAGAACTTGACGGGTGCCTGCAAGGACAAACTCTCTGCCATGGGTCTTTGATTGAAATGCTTTGTTGCCTCGGAACCTTTGGTGCGTTTGTCTAAAGTTAGACTCACGATCGATACATAATGCTCATCAATTTTCTTTGACATTTTTGATAGCTCCTGTAAAAAATTAGAAAAACACCAAAGTATTGTTGGCGTGGACAATCCCTCAGAGGATAATATGACAATAAAACCATATATGCAGATGTTTGTAAAGCTGATTACGATGAAATGCATTTGTTTCTGCGACGACCTTGTGATTGTGTGGGTCTTTTGTGAACCAGCTTTTCCCTGCACCGTCATCGATTCATCAAGGAGGCTTCGAACACTTGGAAAAGAATTTTCTATTTTATATATAGAGAACAATTTGAGAACTTTGGTTGCCAACCTTTATGATTATCTATCAACAGGTAAGCGACGGCACAGATCAATTTATATAGACCCAGCGAAACTGACGAATGATCATGTTCACCATGAATTGCCAGTTTTCCAGACCTACCCTCATGCAGCGCCAGAACACTATTCATAGCCTGGACTGTCGCACAGTGGGGAGCTGGCCATGGCATTCATGGTGGCCCCCCTGGACGGAGTTTACCGGACAGAGTTCCCACAGTTGTTTGTGCGCCGTGCTCATCTTGCTTCAGCTTCAACCAGGCTTCAACTATGAGCTCGAACATGGACGAGGCCTGTACGTCGTATAAATATCCAACCTTCCGCTTACCATAAACACTATGTTTTCTTGACGGGATGGAAACTCCATTTCAGACTGTAAATGAACGCTCTGGACTGCTGTCACGATAATGGCTGCCAGTATCTGGAGAATCGTTGTATCTCTAGACCTAAATGAGGTCACATTCGCTGGATATGGCACCTTTTCTAAACTTGTAAGTGAATTGCTAAATTTCTATGCTACGTTACTTCGATGACCATATGCCCAGTCGTTTTTCAGGCTATGAATAACAAGGAGCGACAATGTAGTACATACATATGTATGCTGATCATGTCAACGTCAAGCGATTTTGAAGGTGGTATCACCAGGCTATTCTTGCTTTAATCCGTGAGTGTGCTTTATATGTCCAATGGCTTTGGGAATGGATAAACTTTGCTTCATAATTTTGTGATCTTGAAACTTCGGAACAGTAGCAAACTTCTCCCGTCGACGGGGAGTACGACGATATATCCGAATTCCGTCCATCTCGACGTGGCCCTATACAATGTCTTGTGCATGGCATTTTGCGTTTTTTCTGGCATCGAATGCTCCAAAACCGCGCATGAAATCATGATATATACGTTTCTATGACGTGCCCCATATACTTCTCGTACTCTTCTCTACGTGATTATCACAACGACATCGACATCGACTCACTTATTCAGTAAATCTTCCCGAGATTTTAATTCAGTGTGTATACATTTGTGGGGCCATTTTTCGAACTTAATGACCCCTTAACGTAGCAGCATGTGCTATGGGCAAATGAACCTTCTAAGAGGAGCCTGGTAAGCTTCCCTCATAGCATGCAACCATATTGAACATGATTTTTCGGCAAAACTCCACAAAAGAGGGCTTCATGTACGCCTCATATCACACCTACCGTTCTATGTCGAATCTCTACATATGAGCTCTGGCACTGGACCCCATGGTGATCATGGAAATACCCTTCAATCACGGATGCAGAAGAGGCGGCTCCGGGCACTGACACACAGGTATCAAGCCAATTACTTCAAGGCATTTGTTCCGGACTGCTAGCACGGACGTCTCAAGGCATGACGCGTCAAACGACTGTATTTCGCTCAGTGCAACTCCCGCCGAATCTCACATGGAACTTTTGCGCGACGCGGTGTAATTACATTGGTATGGGAAACTATTCAGATAATTTTCTATTCATTAACATCTGATATCTATAGGACAAGGAGGAAAGGTGACTTGTTGGGGAAACCCCGGCCATCTCAAAGCACACAAGGCAACCCACGCTAGTTTTCCTCCGTTGAAACTACTACTGGACCCACGCGCCTTCGCTCTTCCGCATCACCCATCGCAACTATTTATCATCCCTGGGAACGCTCAAGATCCACATCCAATCTTCTTCAACTTCTTTACAAGACCCACCTTCGCAGCTGAGTTCGCTGAGAACCTCCTTTATCTCCGTTCCACCACGTGATGACTAGGAGAATCATCGGGATTGCGAATCCATTTTGCTCTTTTACTTGACATTTCGCCTCATATCGTTGATTCAGCAAAGAGAAATGTTGATAAAGATATATGGACGCTCGAATCGTAGGTAAACAATTTTTATAAAGTGTTTTCGTGTTGACTTACCCCTATCATATCAGCATGACCGCTGACCAGTCTGGGCTTTGTGCTGAACAACTTGAACGTATGTCGTGATGTCTCTTCTATCGTCCGTAGCCCGCCGTTCTGTTTTACTACTTCACGCTCGTTGGCACCCAATTTCAGGGCTGTCAAGTCCTGTGCTCCGCCACTACTGGCAATCTAATCCCCCGACGCAGTTCGACGGCGAAATGTCGGTCCCATATTTGGAAGAATTGGATTGCGTTATATAAAGAATCTCGGTATGGTCAAATCGCTCTGCCAATCCTAGCCCCCCCAATTCTTTTCGATCCCAGAAAAGGCTACTCGACCACGTCTTTTGAAAAAGAAAAGAAAAAAACTTGCTTCCGCGCGTGCGCTCGGGTCTAAACAGTATTTCGATCGCTTACGCCCACGAAGACTCGGACGACGTCATCAATATCTTCCCCAACGCAACGCCGTTTTTTTGTTGGTGGCTCTCTTTCGCTGTGATAGATAATCGGTCCCTTTGGTTTAGGATATTGTCAATTTCCTGATCAGAGTTCAAGATGGTACATCACATCCTTGTCGCTTCGTACACCAACGATATTGTCACTCTCACTTTCGATCCTGAATCGCGGAGCCTTTCGGTCACTTCGTCCCTCGAAGTTGGATTTCATCCATCGTGGATAACTTCCAATGCTGAGCATCATCCAGGATTGGTGTGGACGGGCCTTGAGCAGCCAGAAGGAAAGGTTTTGGCGTTGAAGTATGACGAAGCGGGCAAGTTGGAGAAGCTGGGCGAGGCAGATAGTGCAGGCCACTCACCCTGCTCTTTGTTGGCGTTGAAAGATGAGATCATCGTTGCGAACGTGCGTAAAATCCTTATCCTGTATTTTATACGAAAGGTTTACCCTCTTTGTCCACAAATCGCCTTCGATATCCGGTTATACGTGAACGTGATGCGTTTTCTAGTACATGTCAGGCACTGTTGGAAGTTTGGCAGTTTCCCCTGTGAAACCGGGTGTTTTGCCGGCTACGACGAGGTCTGTCCAGTTGAGCGGCACGGGTCCCAATAAGGAGCGTCAAGAGGGATCACACCCGCATCAGGTTGTTTATCACGAAGCGTATGAGGAGCTTTTGGTTCCTGATCTTGGTGCCGATGCTGTTTATCGGTTGAAAAAGTCGCCGAAGGATGGGAGCTGGAAGTTGGCGGGACATATTGGGTTCGAAGCTGGTGGAGGGCCGAGGCATGTGGTCGTTTATGGTGCGTTAATTTTCGTTTCGAATGGTTGTCATCTTTCTTCATCTATGTTATGCAGACAACTCGCTATTCACGTTATTGGAGCTTAAATCCAAAGTGGTTAAACACACCTTCCCACCACTTCCTGAGCTGCCCAAATTTGTGAAATCGACGGCGACGATGTCTAACCCGCCCCCTGTACCCAACGATATGCTCGCTGCCGAAATCGTCATTCCAGAGCCCAACAGCACCTTTGGAACGCCTTACTTGTATTTATCAAACCGCAACGATCCATCGGAGGAGGGCGATATCGTGTCCATCTTTTCCGTGGAGACTGAGAGTGCAGACGGTGAAGCGCTTACGTTGATCAAGGAGGTGCGCACTGGATTGAAGCATGTGAGGGGAATGGTGTTTGGGGGCGCTGATGACCGGTTTGTGATTGTGGGAGGAGCGAATGGGGGTGGTGTGAAGGTGTTTGAGAGGGTTGAGGGAGGGAGGGATTTGAAGTTTGTTGTTGGGTGTGAGGATGTGAAGGGTGCGACTGGGTTTGTGTGGCTTTGAGGGGTGGTGGTTGAGAGAGTGATTGACGATGGGTTGCGGGAGGAAGCAGAAAGGACTATTGATATGTATGTAAATTGAAGAAAAGATTCTGATTGTGATTGTATTGTGATTTATCTATATTTTTCGAATCGATATGTTTTTTGGTTTTGTTTTATTTTGTCGAGTAGTAGTAGTAGTGCAGACTTTAGGTTTGAATTTGAAATTTGAGCGCTGAGCGCTTAATGCTATGTTACCTCGTTCGTGCACAAGTAGTACGTTGCGTCGTCATCTCTAGTATACAAACCTACTTTATGCACCTATACGTCTACATATTATATGCTTAACACTGTTCTATCAAGGATAATACAATGCTAATTCAAATCAAATTCGACTTGTCCAAGTTTTCTAATCATACAAATTGATATTAAAGTTACAAACACATCACCTAACCACTCCCTCCCTCCTCAACTCCTCAACCTCCTCCTCTCCCAACCCTGCCAACTCTCTCAACACCTCATCCGTATGACTTCCCAAATCCGGTCCTGCCCACTTTGGCATCCCATCTACACCCTCCAACACCGGAAAGGTGCTCTGCATCTTCACCGTCCAGCGTCGTTCTTCGTATTCATCACGCTCTCCCACTCCCACTTGCGAACCCAAACTCGAATTTGAATTCACCCCGTTCGAACTTGAATTCACCTTCACCCGTCCCCTAACCTCCACCTCCCTCACCCCCCCTCTCTCCCTCACCTGTTCACACCCCACCACATCCCTCATATCAACAACCCTCCCCACCGGCACTCCCGCCTTCTCCATCGCCTGCACAACCTCATCCACCGTCCTCTCCCTCGTCCACGCACTAATAGCGTTTTCGATGATATCCTGATGTTGCACGCGCAAAGCGTTGGTGGAGAATGAGGAGGAGAGGGGGTGGGTGAGGTCAGGGCGCGAGATGGCGTGCATGAGGCGGGTGTAGATGGAGTCGCCGTTGCCGCCTATGACGACGTAGTCGTATGTGGGAGGCGTGGGGTCGGTAGTAGAATTATTGTTAGGGGTGGAGGGAGAGGGAGACGAGGAGGAAGGTCGGCATGGGTATGCGTTTGTGGGTACTATTCCTGTTACTGAAGACCCGGACGGACCTCGTATCTATGAAAAGAAACGGAAAGGAGAGGGCGGTTAGTAATTGTATGCAACCATGATGATTATGATAATGGTAATGATAAGGTGTGTTTATGTGGGTATGTTATGAAGATGAAAAAACGAAGATGTTAACGGTAGGTGTTGGAGATAAGATAAGGTGAACCGTGAGATGCGGTAAGTATACTAGTATACCGGGCGAATGTTCGAATGAATAGAAGCATAGATGCATATGAATAAGGGAGAAAATAAGGAAAAAAGGAAAAATAAAGGTAAAAAGAAGGAATAGAGATAGGAATAAATAGAGATAACGATAACGATAGAGCAGGTAAGCATTCGAAAGGAAGGTTAAAAGTGTAATAGACGCCGAGAACGGATCCGGAATTTTGGATGGCGTCTGACAAAAAAGGCGGCTCTCCGAACTTCGAGGCATTTGTTCGATTGGGGATGCAAGTGTGGTTGGAGGTGGTATCGAGATTCGAGAATCTCGATATTTCGAGACTCGAGTTGACGTACGTGATTATGATTATGATATTGATCATGATATCGAATCGGACGAGACATAAAGGAAATGACAGAAGGGCGAAGAAACTCAAAATAGAAGAGAAGGGGGACCACCAACTCCAAATATCACAAGAAGAGAAATAAAAACACAAAAAACGTGAATAAGGGTTACGAGAATTCAAGCTCACCTTTCCCATCCTATCATACTCTGGAATGATGCCTTCCATGAGATTGAGCATGCTATAACAACACAACATAATTAATCAATCAGTCGATAGTCATAAAAAGTCGATTGTTTAATTGAATCGACGAGTGGTTTCGAAGCGTCACGCACCTTTCGACAATACTGACGTCTACGATACGACCAGCGAAGGGCGGCTTGCCGTTAGTGTTCGAAGATGAAGGTAATGTTTGACGCTGGCGGGCCAGGAGTCCCAGAACCTATATAATAAGGGACAATGGTCATGAGTATACGTATACGCAGATGAAACGTGAATATATGAATGATTCAAGTTCAAGTCCAAAGTGTTATGATAACCGAACTTGAACTTGAACTTGAAATTAAGCCTGAACTTGATTGCACGCACCGTCCCAAACGCAGCATGCAATCCCGCAACACTATCACCTAAGCTGATATTAGGCCGTACAGGTGCACCGACGAGTTTGCCTGATTCGTCTGGGTAGCCGTTGATGTATCTAAAAACATATAATTAATTGACATTGTCAGTGATTCCAAGTTAAAAATACGATTCAGAGAGGTATGGGGTTAAAAATAAGAAAGAAACAGCCACTGGCGAGAATTAAAAATAAAAAAGAACGAAAATAACAAAATAAAATAAAATAAAAGGCAACACACCTAAACCCAGACTCGGCCTCACACACTGACGCATAACCCGGACGATGTGCCCATGGTCCTGTCTGTCCGTACCCACTCACGCGAGTGTATATCAGAGATGGATTGTAGGGGTGGATATCTGCAGGTCCTAATCCCCATTTTTCGAGTGCTATAGTGAGGAGAAAATTAAAGTTAACTCATGACAGAATATGAAAGAAAGGCATACGCACTGCCAGGTTTGAAATTCTCAATAACAACATCCACCCCTCCTTCCCTTTCCTCTCCCTCGCCTCTCCTATTAACACCCCTCATCATCCTCCTAACCACCTCCCTCCCCCGCTCACTCCTCAAATCCACCCCCACGCTCTTCTTATTCCGCGCAATGGACCGGAACCATGGGCCCACACCGTCCACGTCGAGTTCGCGCCATGTGCGAAGTGGGTCGCCGGTGGTGGGCGGTTCTATTTTGATTATTTCGGCGCCGAATTGACTGGTGGATGTGGTGTAGATGTTGAAGGTGGTGGGTTGAGTTGCGTTGCGTTAGTGGGTTGGAAAGAAAGGGGCGGGAACAGGGGTTTGAGAAACGGAAAGAAACGAAGATTATGATGACCACTCACCCTAAGAGTTGGCCTGCGAATGGGCCTGCGATGAGTTGACCTAGTTCGAGGACTCGGATGCCTTTGAGAGGGAGGTCTGGTTCAGGGGTTGTGTCATTGTTGATGGAGGTGTCGTTTGAAGTGGTGGGATTATGAGAATGTGAATGGCGTTTACTGCAGCTGAACGTGATTTTTAATGCATGATTCAAGTTATGACTATGGTGATGAATGCCTCGAGCTCTGCAAGATCTTGACAATATCATCGTCATTGCGATGAACCAGAGCTTGGTAGCTTGGTGAGATGCAATCAACCGTTAACTTGTCGTTCACCATCACCATCAATGGCATCATTTCTCAGGATTCTCAGGATCAGGGTCATTCTCGGCGCAACCGTCAACGACATGATACATCAGTCCAGCATCTGTCGACACAACTATTTGTTCTCATACTCTACCCCAGACTTGCGCAGATCACCGGCGATTGTATTATGCCTATGTCTAATAAAAAATGAATCGCACAATTATAATTACTCATTAATAGTCTATAGACTGATCATGACATACCCCTTGCGTCGACATGAT
>NHTK01005581.1:0-10562 GCA_002938355.1 Panaeolus cyanescens | reverse complement strand
CGCAGCAGTATAATACCCCGTATACGGGTTCGCATTATAATTAGGATGCACGCCCTTTCCCCCTCCCGCACCCGCACCCACACCTCCCCGACTGCCACTCCCAGGCACACTCACACCACTCGCCAACACAACCCCAGCATGGTTCTTATGCGGCTTCATCCCTCCAGGTCCAATAGGATGAGCGCCGCCTCCGATGCCCACTCCCACCGCCGTAGCACCAGCACCCATTCCATCGCCGACTCCCAGTCCTCGAGACGACGTCCCCCCCGTAACCCCTCTCGACGAATCTCCCCTCCTCTTTCTCCTCCTCCTCGAAGAACTCTTATGTTCACCCTCATCCCTCTCCCCTTCTCTATTTTTAGCGCCCATCTCATCACCACCTTGAAGCCCAGGCGACAACGGGTGTTCACCCTCTCTCACAGGTGTAGCCCTCCCACTCGCCGTAATCATCATCTGCCTCTCCACCCTCCCCCTCCCTCCAACACCATCACCATCACCGTCATCCTTTAAATCAACGCCTTTCTCAACAGACGTCGTACTAGCCTCCCCAGCATCCGTCACATCCCCTCCACCCGAGGCAGCAGCAGCAACAATAGGCAACGCAACCCTCACCTCTCTACTCCTCCTACTCTCATAATCCAACGCACTCTGCACACGATCTCTTATAACACTAGCCCTCGACGGCACATTTCTCTCATCGCCCTCTTTCCCTCCAATACCAGCAGGACCATGTTCAGGAACAGGTCCTGCACCGACACTTTCTGCGTCCGCATCCTCCTCTTCTTCCTCATCCTGCTCCTCGTCTATCTTCCTCCCCCGCTCATCTTTCCCCAACCCACTCCTCTCACCCACCCCACTCCTCTCACCCAACCTCCTCATCTTCACACCATCCACCCCTCCTCCTCCTCCTCCTGTACTAGGCGCAGAATCAGTAGACGGACTCGGCGGAGCTAACCCCACCGCATGCGAGAAATAAGGATTCCTCGACGGATGAGAAACAACAAACGGAGTCGCACTCGTAGGTGAATTAGGATTCGAGTCGCCACTTAGTGCCATGCCCATTCCCATTCCTACACCCGCATTCACTTCTCTCATCTCTCCCTGCCCATGAGACTCGGATTCCCCTATAACACCAAAAGACCCAAACCCACCCCCGCGCGTCACAGGCCTCCCACCCAACCCCGCACTCGTACCCGGTCTCATCCCCGTCATGGGACGTGCAAAAGCAGGACCTGCGCTCGTTGTGGGGCGTACATCGTCGTCTTCATCCTCCTCCTCGGTGTCATCTTTTGCAAGGTTGGGATTGTTCAAGTTGGGATGCGCAGCAGTCGTCGCAGGCCTTGAATCGGGCGCAAACGAAAATGCGAATGGAGCGCTTGATGCGGATGAGGTTGTATCGGCTGTAGCTGGATAGTCATAGTTTGAGTAGGGGTTGTTGTGTTGATATGAAGGGTGCTGTTGGTGTTGGTGTTGGTGTTGGTGATACGCCGGACCCCCAGCAGCAAACGCAAACGGATTCCCCCTCCCCCTCCTCTCCTCCTCCATTCTCAGCCTCAACCTCTCCGCCTCCTCTCTCTCCCTCTCCATCTGCTGTTCTGCAGTCGTAGGAGGGACGAATGCGAATACGTCTTCGTCGTCGCTTTCTTCTTCTTCTTCTTCGTATTGGTCGTATTGTTGGTGGTGGGGGTGTTGGTGAGCTTGGTGGGGATGTTGTTGGTGTTGGTAATGTGCTGGTTGCGATCCATAACTCTGGCCATACTCGAATTCAGAGGTCGTTTCAGGCCTGCCTGCAGCAGAGGCAGAGGGCCTTTGAGAAGGCATCTTCAATTGAGTAGCCTATGTAGAGTACTAGGTAGGTAGAGAGACCCAAGTGAACCGTGCTGAGGCAGAGTTGTTGATAGAGTGGGCGTAATAGTATGGTAAGGTAAGGTATTATCTCGTCGTGACAGACAGGTGTCGAAGGATTTTTTTAGTTGATAGACAAGGTTTTTTTCGTTGATGCCAGTGTCAGGGTAAGAAAAGGGTATGAAGCGCAGGGGCTGGGTATGGTTGGTAAGGTTGGCTATGTCGGGTTAGGTTAGGATAGGTTGGTGGATAGCAGTAGGTTGAGTCGGGTTGGGTATGAATGAAGAACTCTGGCTGGAATGATGAGTGATGGAGACTGGAGTAGTCGTCCCAAGTAAGCCCTTCCAGAGTCAACAAGCTGGATTGGAAGCAGCTCTGTCAATGACAGTGTATCATTGATAACGGCAAACGGCAACGCACAAACGACGATAGAAAAAAAAATCAGCGTTTTGTTGGTTTAATTGATTAAATTGTGTCCTGTTTTCTTTTTTTTAATGAATTGAACAAGTGAAGATGAGTTGGAGGGAAAAAGAAAAGAAAAGTGGGAAGTGTGAGAGTGATCAGGGGGGCCGAATAAGAGAGTTGAAGAGTAAGTCGTCCACGTCTGCGTTCCAAGAGGATTTAGGCAGAGGTGAGTATGAAATGTGGGTATTTGAGAGAAAGAGAGGGGGAAAGAGAGAGACCAAGACGAGGCTGAGGGTAACAGTGGGATGTAATGACCAATCTAACACTCAGGCACACAATTCAATCCACAACAGCTCTTTACATGTGCCTGATACTTTTAAATTTTAAATAATATCTATGTTTATAGAATTATTACTCTTCATCTCTTTTATTTTTTTTCTCTCTTTCTCTTTTTTTTCTTTTCGTTAAACTCCAAGGTAAAGTGATGAGAACCAAAATGAACCTGTGTGAACCAGTTCGCCCCTTTTTCATCACAATCAACCTGCCCTGATCGGTTTCCCCGTTTCGACAGCTTCCCTTCCCAATCTTCAACTCAAACAAAATAAATCATAATGCGCATCAGTCACCGTCACCACTGCCAGTCACCAAATCCCAGCATCCTCCTCCCTGCCCACCCAACTCAATGCCACCTTCCAACACCCTTCGGAACTTTCCTTGCTTTTCAGCGTTTTTCCCTAGCTTAAATACCCCTGTCGGTACCCTCGTTGAACGTGAATATTGAACGTTGAACAATCAACCCACTCTAATCATTTTCCGATTTTCCGACGTCGACGTCAATATTAATCAATTCAATCAATCCACATCCTACATTCAACATTCAACATTAAAAATGCACCCAAATATACAACGAAACTCCCTTTTAAAGAAATCACAGTTGACATTTCACCTCACCTCACCTCCGATGCTCACTACCCCAACTTAACTTCACTTCCACGCCATGCCACACCAACTCAACTTCAACTTGTAACTGTGAACCTTTATCACAGCAAAGTCTAAGATACCATACCATTGGCATAGATAAGCTTGACGTGCAAGGGAACTCTGAGGCTTTTTCGGAACCGGATGACAGCCTGGTATCATTATCACTATCACTATCATTATCACTACTTAATGGTAGATATCACTAAGTATCACTGGTCAAAGACAGTAATACTGCCCCACCCGCCATTCGTGAGATGCTGCCTAACACTCCCAACACGAGTGCTAGCGCGCGCTTGTAGCAGAGGCGCTTATAATACCCAACAGCGCCCCCCCCCCAAAAAAAGGAAGAAGAAGAAATCGTCTCCCTTTTCCCTTCCACACCCAAATGCATCGTGTTCCTCGCCCCCCTTTTCAAAGTACTATACAAGCTAAGAATATGGATATGAAGATAAATTGAATGATAGCGGGGGACTCCGTAGGTAACAGGTAACAGGTCAAAGATATTATATATCATAATCAAGTCGACGATTTGGATGATAGTACTCAGGCTAGTGAGACAGACTATCATGCCAGTGTGGAGTCGAGGGAGGGGAGGGCGTGGAGGAGGTAGGATCTGGATGTCAGTGGTTTGCATTAGGGTGCGGGTGATAGTGCGAATGAGAACGGGAATGGGTTGGTGAGACGATATCGATAGCGGTCGGGATACCCCTTTTAGTATCAGCATTAATGGTAGTTGATAACAAAGCGGGCGACGCGCGTACGATCGAGCGCTAGCTGTTAAATTTCAATGAATTACTGTGTACTAGTACATCCGGATCTCAATATGAATTGGCGTATATGGTATATGTTGAAGATACAGAGGATATATATATATTGATGTTAAAGACGAATAAGACGGTCTAGAGGGGTCTTACTTGTGAGGAGAATGCCCGGGGGATCTGGACCTTCTACCGAAGCACCGCGGGGTGCTCAGAAATGAGGCCTACTGGACGATATCGATCAATGATATCGTAGAAATGATTGACAGGGGGGCATAGAAAATTTTTAAATAGCTGAGGCTTTGGAACAGAAATGCCTGACGAAAAATTCTGTCAGCAATATCAATATCAATATCATTGTTATCACTTCCGACCCCATTAGCGCTGGTACTAGCACTTAGACTTTCGAAGGTCGTGACCCAAAGCTGACCATCACTATTCCTAATATTACTACTACCAGAGGTACTTAATTGGGGCATGCGCATATTTTCTGTTTTTTGAGAATATAGGGAATGTTGATTATAAGGACGAAGAAGACGATTGATCCAGGGGGGTATGACTCGGCGGGCATTACCATCGACGTACTGTCGGAGGATTTTGGATTCGGAGTTGTAACTTCGAGTTCAAGTACTTAGTCTTCAGGTTGGCCAGTGACTCCTGCCGATTCGCGCTGTGCTGCGCTGGAGTCAGTTATCATGATAAATTGAACTGAACGTGCGTGCGCTTGTGATACCTTTCTTTGATGAGGTGTCAATGAAGTTGTATTATTTATTTAAATACTTGTGCACGCGTTGTCAATAGCCATATCATTCGAATCCGTGATCGGATTCGCGATATCTGAATCGATCGGACGCGTGATCGAAGGAAGCACCAGCCCTGGCGCTTAGCGCTTAACGAAGTAGTAACCTATGATCAACTTGAAACTGTGATGGGGTGATTGGCGTGTAAAGCTATAAATAGCGCTAGCACAAACCATGAAATGCGGTTGTTGGAGCGAATAAAAGGAGGATGGGGATGGCGTGGAAGTACTAGTATATTGTTGGGATATTGCAGTTGCTGCCAGTGAGGTCGAATAGAAGGTGGGGATGCGATGAGGGATGCGAGAAGGAGAAGGAGAGGCCGCATTTTGAGACCTTTTGTATTTGAGGATGAGTTTTGCAATGGGTCCTTCACAATTGTAGGTAAAGAGTCATATAATGGCCGTGTGTTTGTATGGTTAATGGTGATGGACCGTATGACTGGTGGGTCCCTAGGGAGCGCTAGCGTGTTGAAGTATCTGTTGGGAGATATCATGATTGGAATGTTAATACTAATAGGACGTATGGTAGACGTGCCTCGTACTGACAACTACTAGTATACAGCTGGAATGTCCAAAACACTGCTGAAGGTTGCTTGAAGGCAGTGCGTTGCTCACTCAAATATTTTGAACGTCTATTAAACAACGGTTTTGATTACTGTGAACTTGGGATTGAAAGGGTAACTCAGGGATAACTGTTGCATCCGTGCGTCCGGAGCCTAATCTAGCTTGTTCAGAGTGATGAGTACTGGATACTAAGGGACAGCCGGGAGGGGAGGAGGAAGAGGGAGGGAGAGTGAAAAGGACAGCGAGTTGAATATTGAGGAGTTCACATGTACAATGTTAGGATAACTTATACTTGACTTTTACAAAAATGACCTATAACGTTGCAAGTCATGGTGCTTTGAATTTTGCGTTCGACGGATACTGGGTCCGGAAGCGCCGCAGCTCATTTCATTTTGCGATTTTACTTTCCTTGGCCCTTGGCGGGCGTCTACTATTCGAGTTTGTGTTCTTCGACATTGTTGACTGACCTCTTTCAACAAAGTACACGAGCACCCTATTAAATATACCAGTAAGTAGTCGAATTTTTACTCAGTCTGTAATCTGGAGTTGTGGCCAGTTAGATCTTAACTTGTGTACGTAGGATCCGGGATAAGGCTTGCCGAACGACTCTGGGCTCAAGATAGTGGGCAATTGAGCTACAGGCTCAAATGCTCGTTCAATTTCACTCAAGAAGTATCTCGAACTCATGAAACTGAAACTGCAACTGAACTGAATCCTCAGTGGATCTGTGTGGATTCAACTGAAATACGAGGATTCAGATTTCGTGTATATCTTGTATTTCAGCAAAATCCCAGTCCGATGTCGACGTGCTGGAGATGAAAATGTCCGAGTCGGTAATCTAATCGAGCAGACGGACGCGCCAAATTCTTTTCGAAACACTTCGCGATCGTTTGCACCAGGTACTTGGGGTGGAAGTCTCCCCACTCGGTTACATTTGTTAATTCAAATCATCCTTGTCCACCTAGATGGCAATACAAAATAAGCAACGGCTCTTGAAAGACTTCCTTCGAATCAATATAATTTTCAAAGCATTCTACCCATGTCAAGTCCAAGGTAGACATGAGGCTCGCAGCTTGCTTTGCTTCGAGTTCGCCGTGTCTCAGAAGACGACGAGATAGACATCCATATCGGCGTGTGCCAATCATAACCTCCTACCCCATACAGTATTTGACCGGATTTGTATTCCTTTTCTTTCTCCAGACACGAACGTTTGACAACGACAACCTCGCTGACATCCAATAGCAAAGCGACACCGAAGACCTGATGGATGTAGTTTGTGTTTCTCATCGGGTGCCTAGGTTTCGACGCCCCGAAAGAGGGCAGAGGGGAGCGTCTTTCGTTATTAGGTTCCTATATACTTACTGAATACACTCAGAGTCGAAGGCGCCGTTCAATTGAGTCTACTTAATGATAAAAGCTTTATTAGAATTCGGCATATGCATTCATCTAACTGTGTCTGTGTATCATTCATGCTCCAAACCGATGAAGAGCGCCTCGCAAATACCCCTTTTTTTTTTTGTTCAATGCAATTGCAATGAAACTGCCATATAGTTCTTTCAATCTATGGGATTCTCCACCATCAGAACATTCGAATATGTCAAAGGAGAATCAATGCACATGTCTACACATATTTCAGAAGGTTGCGTGGGGTTATAAGTACACTAATGAGATTATGAGCTGGAAGGAGATACTGGGTGTAGGGCCTACGAGATAAGATATCGGAGCAATTGTGCTGTTACCATGTCCGACGGAACTGAGGGGAATAGTAGGGATACCGTTGTCAAGATCTCTTTACTACCGCGAGTGTGCTCCAACAGGTTCAATTCTGTGGCTTGGACGGTAGGTACAGCCGCGACATCGTTGACACCAAATATCTTGGGGTGCGCAGGAATCGATATTACATGAGACCGAGTACCTCCAATGTCGCTGCGCAAGCTCTTGGAGCAGCGAATCGGATGGTAGCCGAGAAGCTCCTGCGGTTTGAAGCATTTCAATAACATTTTCCAGCTTCTTCATCCCCACATATTTTGCTCTCGGGATGGAATGTGTAAGACATCCATAATTAAGAGGCCTTTCGAAATCCCGAGGCTCCGAGAGATGTGCTGTGATTGGTCCTCGAAGGACCAATGGCCATCAAGCGAATATCCAGATGTCTTCATTTCAACGTGCATCGATTCCAACAAACGTCAGAGAAATTTCCTTAAAAGTAATCGAGAGAGTGTTGCTCTCAGTGGCGTTAGGTGTGACTTTTGACATGGCCAAAAAAGCGGAATTTTTGGGATACCGAAGGGTATCCACTTGAAAGGACATCTTATCAAGGCAACAGGTTCAGAACGGCATTATGTTTGCAGCTATAACTTCTTGTTTTTTGTTGACATCGGCACAAAGAGTGTCCGTTGCCTCATTCGTTGCGGTTGATCATGAGAACGATAAAGAAACGTACGTCTAGTTAGTCGTTTCGGCTGGCTCCGCCTTATTTGACATTTCGAGTTGACCAATACATAAGTCGAGAGATTACAAGCTTGAAAATACCGAACTCTGGCATTTATCGATTTCGGTTCAGCGTAAAGTAAGGACCCCGGGCCGTTAATAGAATTGGTAATAGATCAATATTAAAGGTTCTCTGCTGCCGCAAATTTCGAGTTCATCTCAGGTTCATCTAGCATCTCGGGTGATCATCGACTTTGGACATCTGATTTTTATCAATGGGATTTGGGGAGGAAAAAAAGGCGTGGGCATATAGAGATAGCTAAGCCGAATTACAGGTTGGACGTGACCTCTTGGTACGACATCTTAATGTTGTCTGAATGGACATAGAATATTCCAATTGATTAAGAGACCTCCTGTATGTCGCACTATGTAGATTATTACTCCTTCCAATCAGAAGACCTTAAAACCATGGAGAACTGCACTTGAATAATCGTTAGGACATCGATATTTATAGCGCAACTATGTAGCACGCGTATGAGAGGGACATTAACGATAAGACAAAATAAAGCGTGTTGGTCGAGTGCTGCAAGGTCAAGTGCCAACTAAGAGCCAAGTTATGGACATTGTGTTTCCCGTAGGAATTCCTGAGTCCTGACACGGTTGGGAAGCGCATATCAAAGTCGCTACCTCCAACTCATTTATCCAAAATTAAAAACCTGAGAAATTGACACGCCGATATAATTTTCGAGCGCGGTTCATCCGGTAAAACTGCCTGACCATCAACTTGAAAGGGAAATTTTGCCTGAATTTTCACAATTTCTGGGACCTTTTAATGATGCCCTCAGCCTGGGACTACTCCATCCGACTTGCAGTGACGGCAGGAAGTGGAAAATTTTGTTATCGATAAAAAATTCCCAACGAACCCGGATTCTCCGGAGTACAAACGAGTCCTCGTTCAAGTTGGCACATCGAGCAACCTTTCTGGCACCTGAATGTCACACGTTGGTCAAGGAAAAGTTCTGATTGATACTCGCAGATTTAAGGAATGCAGACTACTACCGTGACTATGCATATCATCCCAATGTACACTTCTATAAAACTACGATATTATTCCCTTTGCGATATTTAGATCCTTGTTGCAATCTCCGTCGAAGACGCGATCGCTTATACGCCACATGTGGACAGCGCGAACAGATGGTCACATCATATGAGTAGGCGCCCGCCAGATTTCTAGCTTGGTGATTGGTTGGGAGATCGAGCGGCGCCTGTCCTGTCACACTGGCAGAGACCACTCTAGACCACGATTCGCTCACAACACTACTTTTTACAAGGCGTCCGTACATTTCCGATATGCCAAAGAATAAATCTTCGGCTGCTGGGTTTTCTTTTTTCTTCTTTTTTTAAGAAAAATCGTTTCATTCACCTCACTTTAGATAGCACTCGTGTGGGGAGTCCTTCAGTTAGCCGCATTATTTACTGGAGACAACATATAGTACAAGAAAAGCGCTGTCTTCGTGAAACAAAGTCAAGATATTTCTTGCACCACGCAATTTAGCGCCTCAGTAGGTATATGTATGCACCACAAGGATTAGCATACATAGCTTTTCACAACCGGAAACACTTGCAATTGGTTTTCAGCTGCGCATACCACGGCTTTGCAGAACCGTCAACGATGCGCTGATGAATGATGTACTCGTTGCCGAAATGTGCCTGTAACATAATTATCGGACACTCCGTGATGCTCGCAGGCGCTATGGCGCCAAGCGCTTTCAAACTACACTTAAAATCAGATCGTCAGGAAGGAAATCGCTACTCTTGCAAAGTCCAACTGTTCTTCAAGATTCGCACTTGCCATACAGTCACAATGAACTCTTCCAGTTCCAAACCCAGCTCGGCCTTCAACATCACGGTGGTCGCGTTATTCTTACTCTCCATCACCCTCGCAGTCCTTGCAGCCGTCGTTGCAGGATTTGCTGCAACAGACTATCCTACCGGTTGGGTTGTTGTGCCAATCGCAGTTTTCACCATTATCCATCATGGCTATCGCCTCTTCGCGTTCGGTACCTGGAGAAACCATCCAGATCCTCTTAACTCTAAGAGATCGCCACTCATTGCGCCGCACATGGCGGCCACGAATGGGGTGCTTACAGCTCTATGGATGGCGCCCCTCGGAATATTTTCGGCCAGATTGTGGTATTTGACTCGAAATAACTCCTTAATGTATATCGGGCTGGGTTCAGAGGATGTCGTTTCTGTTGTCGAACTGGTGGCAATTGTGATTGAGGTGGTTAGCTTGATTGCTATCGCATTGGTGTGTCGCCAGGGAAGCAGACGATATCAAGACCGAAGTGGGATCGCAGTACAAGGTACGAAATACATGTGGTTTTCATCCACTTATTCTCAAACTTATTGTTTTTATTTGCAGGAGCAGAAGGAGGCTCGATCCCTCTGAACAACCGTCCAACTGTAGCCTAACGGTCGTACACGTATAATTCGACACGAAGGCAGTCTAGTAAAGGCTCCTCTTTATGATCACTTTCGTAACTTTGCTCTAAACATTGATGGACTTTAGTAGTAGCATATATAATAGAGGCGGACTTTTATAATCATTATGACCGTGATGACTTATGATGATATCGATATAATATTCTTCGAGATTGTCTCTGCAGCATGATCTGGAGGCTTCCATGTTGAATGAGCGAGTCCTAATCGCAGGTGTATGTAGCGTTTCGGCTACAATATGTATCGCATCAACTTAGGGTTAGGATCACAAAGTAGTT
>NHTK01005580.1:0-10472 GCA_002938355.1 Panaeolus cyanescens | reverse complement strand
CAGCCATGACCGCTCGGGTAATATTTGAACGACTGCATTTTTGCAGTGGGGTGTCATATATAACCACAGGCAAAATGCAGTGACTGCAAAAATGCAGTCGTCAAATATTTCAGACGGCTAAATAGAGAGGGGTGTTCACACGGGCATATGAAGCGTAGAATAGTGCTCAAAACATTGTGCTCATCGTGTAGCACAGTGACGACGAGCCAACGATGAAAGATGGGGCACCATGTAGCAATGAAATAATATTAGAAACATAAATGGGGTGTTTCCGCACCGGTACGCAAACCGAAATAGGTGGATTCAGGATCTAGGAATTGGATGACGTTCTATTTTTAAAATAGATGCTATTTATAATACAATCAATTCCATTACTGCATCCGTCCACAAGCTCGGCCCATCTGTACTGTACTGCCTCCGACCTTGGACCATGCTGATAGGCACAAAACAAAAAATAAAATCAGCGCTGCTTGTATTTAACGCTCACAGCCATTAGCGCTGTGCGGAATAGACGCTCCACCTCTGAATTTTCAACATTCGGCGTAAACCGGATTCTGAAGAAATGTCACACAGCGTGACAGTGTCAATCTTGATTCTTTCAACCCACCACCACCGCCAGCGGCCCAGCAATTCATGCATTGTGATTTGCTTTCTTTATTCAACTCCTTCTTTTTGGCAAACTCTTTGGATAAGATAGGTATGAAATTTGAACAGGTACGTCCTCTCATTATAGCTACGTAGAAAGCGAGTTCATGGTCTGATTATATACAAACAGTGACAGATCGTTGCCGCCCCCCTCATGGACCCTCCTCCTCCTCCTCCTCCTCCTCCTCCTCCTCATTCTCTTTCAGTGAGACCTCTTCGGCTTCTTCCTCAGATTCTTCTGCATCAGGAAGATCCGCTGCACCCGCCTCATCGCCTCCAATCAGTTGCAGAGATGAGAATTCTCCCAAAGGTGCCTCCCAAAGTGCCTTAAATGACACCTGTAAATCGGTTTGAAGCTTACTTTGCTTCATAGCAATGGCGCGCAACCCTTCCATCAGCGATTTATCATCAACACGTCGACTTCCTGCGCGTTTGAGCCACCAGCGGCTTTTCCACCCCAGATATTCAATCGAGCGCCTCATCTCCTCCTTCAGGAGCATCACCTCCTCTTTGGCACGGGCTGCTCGAGCCCTACTTTTCGCCCATTCAACCCTCAAGATTTCATCGTCCTTATCGCTCGCATCAGGCTTTCTTGGCATCAACCAGATCCATGAGAAGGTACGACGAGTTTCACCCGTTCCATCCCTCTTATCCCTCTCCGCTTCCAATCCAAAGCTAACGTCACTTTCACTAGGCACGACCTCCCAGTCCACGACCCCGTCCTCCAGTGTTCCACGTCGCCCTTGCTTTGGCCTAACACGCTCCGCCTCACGGTAACTGCGGATATCTCTGTCCTCCAATGGCTGCAAGACCTTCTCCCAATCTCCCGGTCCAGTCAGCTTCAACTTCGCCGCCCGTGCCCATCTATATTTGGTTCCCGCCATCACTGCCTTTGCATGGACCCTGTCTATCACAGCGCGCGATCGTGTTCCATCTCTTTGACCACGTACGTTTTTTTGTTTCTGGAAATATAGCCTACTTTTGACGCGTAGGCAATGACGCAGGGCATCTAATGCTGCATAGCACTGTGCAGTGCGCATCTTTTCTTCGATCTCCGTGAGTCCTTCAAAGCACATTTCCTTGCGCTTGTCGGCTGGGAGATGTGAAGGAAGCCATATCTTCCGGTCTTCAGGGTGCTCGGCTTCCGCAATCGGACCGTTTTTCTTGGCGAGATCAGTTTGATATTGCAGCAGACCTGGAATGTACAACGGCAGAAGCAACTCCCAGGTCTGTATCCTGGTGAGTAGTTGGGTTCGCTGCTCCGTTAAACCTGATTGTTGCCTTGTTGTCGCAGTACTGGGCAATTCCTTTGCCAATGCCTTCAATCTCCGTCTATCCAGCAGGTAAGTCTTTTCAAGATATTGCAATGATTCACTGTAGACTTACTGAGCTGTCTCAATATCTAGAGCCATTATCACGAACGTATTTGCGGCTGTCTTATGTATCACCTTCCCCCCCTCCTTTACTCGTTGTTCCTCGTCCTTTGCGAGCTCATTGCGGGCATCGCCTTCGGTGTAATCTGGTAAGAGGTATCAGTGCTCCAGATTTCACATGATAATGCTCCCGAACAGACTCACGGTATGTTTCCGCAACGTATGGGTTTGGTACGCCGTCTTTAGGATATGCCGCCTTTTCCCAAGACTCACACAACGCCTCCCATTCCTTGACCACAGCAGGCTCCAGGTTATCCGACAGGCCCTTGTGCGCCTCAGCTTGCAGGTTACGATCGGCCAACGCAGCACGATATCGCCGCATCAAGGTTGTTCCCATGGATATATATTTCAACCAATTCCACCAATTGAAGTGGTCGTCCAGGTTGTCAAGCCGTGACCCCGGGCCCTGCGTCTTTGTGGAGTTCCCAAGGGCGTTATGTCCTGACCACACGCGCTCGGGGGTCTCAAGGTCAGAGAACCCTGCACCAGGTATGAAGTTTAGCGAATATTGTTGGTGGTTTTCTGTCTGATTGTGCATCGGTTCGTGCAGTTTAGGAATCGCTGGAACCAACTTGACTCGTTTCGGAATTCAAAGTTTGGCCGGCCAAATGGTTTCCATACGTGAGTACAGGTTCTTGAACCACTGACACGCTATGTCGTAGCTGATCAGAATTATAGACAGGCTCAATAACTCCTTTGTCGCCGACGCAAAAATGTAATCCATGTTTGAGTAGCTACAAACAATAATTGTTAGTTAGGAGGAATATATGTTATTCACCCTTCTTACCGTTCGCCTTTGTGCAAGTTGCCGATACCTTGTGGAAGTATCATCTCTGATCTTCCACAAAATACACCTCCCACACCCGTATAACGCAACCCTTTAGAAAATCGAGTGTTTGCCTGCGCAATAGCTTGAAATCCAACACAGGTGCTTATCTGAACAAGGCCATGTGAACCCAGTCGTAAACTCGTCATCAGATAATAAGTGTGCTTACATCATCGTTTGTTGCTTGACCGCGCACATATTTCTCATATTCCTTTCGGTCTATCATGAAGGCCATCCCGGATCCTAGCCCTGGATCCTGATCGTGATTCGAGACCAGTTGATTTTTTAGACGAAAGTTTGCATCCATGCATGCAAACAGCATATATAGGAACCTTCATGGATGGTGAGTGTTCATTCTGTGAAGCAACGATGACCAACTTACTGTTCCTCAGGAGGTGCCTTCTCCCAATCGTCTGGCAGATTGATTCCGGGATGAGCGCACGACATACAAGATAGTGCAAGTTCTCCAGGTTTTGTTCCCTCCGGACCACTCTCGTCATGAGCACGGCCGCCCCATTTCAGCATCTGCATGTGTCGATATTGGATAGACATCCTCAACAATGGGCGATACTTGGATTTGGGTGTGTTCAAGCCAGTGCTATCGGTGAGTTTCTCCAGTCCGCGATACAGGTCGTAACCCCCACATTTTGTTGTCAGTGACAGCTTGTGCAGCAAATCCAGCACTTCAAACGTGGCGCACGTCTGGATCACATACTGTGATGACGGGAAAATACGGCGACGGAGCAGCTGTACATAATGTGACTCAGCTCTTTCACATCCACAGTAATCGAAGGCGACATCATGGATCCCATTTGTGTGAATAACAACCATGTTGAAGTGGCAGGGGATGGGGACTGAGCATGTCATATTGATGTGGTTCAGCTGGATACGCAAACCCAGACTCTTCAGCGACACTGGAGTGAAATGGGTACCATTCCATCTCTATATGTTGTTAGGTCAGTTGATCATCTTTTAATGAACATTCTTCCGTGATAGACTTACCTCTATTCTGTGGAATGGTAGTTTTTTATGTCGACGAACACAACAATCTTGGCATACAAGGTCCCCCAAGAAGCACGACTCGCAGCGGTAAGCTGCTGCACCAGGACTTTGGGCTCCTCGAGACACACAATCCGGGCAAATTTCAACTTTGCGGAAATCACCTCGCCCTGAATGTCGACAAAGTTCATCCAGGTATCTGGATCGATAGAGCTCTTTCCACACTACATGGGGCCTTTTCTATCTCCTATGTCATTTTTGTGTTGAACTTGTGAGTGCTTCACGAAACATACCGAAATTTTACTCCGAGGATTTTTTCTCAGCTTCCCTTTGTCCTTTTCACCACTTCCTTTCTCCCCAGCGTTGTTGCCCAAGTCCAAATCGTCGCTAACGGCCTCGTCATAGAGCTGACCACCCTTGGGATCCAACGCGTACTCCGTATTGTCCTCTGGTCCCCAAGAGGTCGCTTTCTTCCATTGCGTGCTATCCACATCGACCCTTCCTCCCGAAGTAGCAGCAATACCTTGTAGTTGACCCTGTCGGACTTGGATTGTGTCACGGATTTGAACGCCACGGAAGTCTTCATCGTCATGCGGTAGATCTGTGATGTAGACGCGTCCGTTGTTGGTTTTCGACTTTGGCGGCATGATTTGGTGAGTTCTGAGTTGGCTCGGTCTTTCATACCCCTTATATAATGATATTCCAGTCCATGTGATACAGGCTGTGCTCGCGTTTTTGTTGTACACATTGAAATTTGTCTTAGGAGCGATTATCAGTCATCGGACCATCAGGCTTGGTCCACTGCGGTACACTATAGTACATAGAATTCTTCCTTGTACCGCCTCGCGGCAGATCGAATAAATTTTATTTTTTGGATATTCATTGAGTCCTGAGTCTCTAGTAACTTTATGTGCTGCCCGAAATGTGCATGCAATGAGTATGCCAACAATGTACGAGTTGCAAGCTCAGATCATGGTCTGTGATCCCGGCCGTGGTGATTTCGGGAGTCGACCAGAACACTTATTTCTACTTTTAACAACAATCTGTCACTCGACTCTAATCAAAATTTGTATACACATTTCGTTATGCTATATCAATAATCCTGTGAAAAAAAAATAGAGGATTTCCTGCAGCAACGATTGGGCCACAAAGATCATGCTAAAGACATCATAATCAACGTTGTAAACCTAACATCTCTTTCGGCCCTCAACAGTGTCTACCGGTCAAAGACAGCTACATCGCAACTGCACTATTACTAGGTGGTATCTGGTCGTCTGATTCAGATTCTGCAGTCAAAATTGTCAAAGGAGAAAAACTGAAGTCGCTGCAGGTCTTTCAACTTCCAAGCCGTGGTGATTTCGGGACAGCAAGTCGCCATTCCAATATTCCTAAAATGGCTAATTAGCTCCTTGCATCCTTACCCTCGCACTTTGCAACATGAATGCTCACGAGCGTCGCTTAGAGGACAAAAAGCTTTACTATCTACGGTACGTTGATCTAATCTGTTTTGTTTTTTAATTCTATTCTAACTTAAAGTACATCAGTAATCAAACCAGGGAACAAGAGAAAGCTCGAGAACGAGCACGGCGGTATGTATCTTACAGATTCATACTCTTAAACATTAACAGAGTAGGGTATATAACTCTTACTTGCAGAAAGCGCGCAAACGAAACCCCAGAAGAAGCTCACACTAGAAAGGAAAGACAAAGAGAGGCACAGGCCCGTTACCGTGCTGGGAAGAGAACTACATTAGCACTTAAATCCTGGCAGTACCGGTAAGGGTATTCCAAACCCATGGTTGCTTCTGCATTGGATCTAATTATGGTGTGACAACATTAAGCGTGAAAAAGAAAGCCCAGGCAGAACGAGAGCGCGATGAAGAAGAATATCAACGGCTTATGGCATTGGAGGATTAAGTATGCCTTACTCCAGCAAAGGTCTGGAACAGAGTTCTGAAGGTCACGACAATTGTTATTATAAAACTATAGTTAGAAAAAGGCAAATAATCAATTAAACTATAGTTAAAAAAAAGAAAATTGTTTGAAAGTCGACAATGAATTAGTCCCAGCTATAAAAATCTCGAAGATAGACACCAAGTCCCAACTGCTCTACGACTTGTTCATCCTCTCCCTGATTGTGAGGGCGACGTGGGGCAGGTGCTGCCGCTCGCCAATATTCTTCATCGATTTCGGGGGAAGGGGTCCGGTAAGGAGACGGCGGCCACAAGGGCAATGTAATTCGCCGCTTGCGTTTGATACCGCGTACGCGCACTGCTGGTATTATATCCCCATCGTCACCATCCTCTTCCTCGTCGTCTCCCTCACTGTTACTGCCCCCTCCCATGCCACTCTGCCCACTGTGAGGTGCCCCAACATGCTGGCGCCCTTCCACTCCAATCTCCATCCCATCGTCTTTGGTCTCATTGTCGATTTCATCCCCTGTGGCGGAAGAGATGAACGCTAAGGCTCTTGGCGGACCCAGGCTCGTGGATTCATCTGTGGACGCGTCAGGTGAGGCAAGGGCATTTGAAATCAATATCTCCGACGGCAATTCAGGGATGTTGGTAGACGTCGGGGAAGCTGAAGTTTGGAGTGCAGGAGATGTGGGAGGTGTCCAGAACCAATCGTAGATAGGTGATTGTGGTGGAGGGAAGTAACGAATCTGGGTGCCGCGAGGAGGAGTGTGCGGGATTGGGTCAACGCGAGGGCACACTTCAGCGGGGAATCCATGGAGATATTCCGCACATGCATCCAGTTGCGTTTGGAACCGATCGTCAAAATTGTAGGAGTAAGGTCCCGTTCCATACCAGGGGGCCGGTACCTCCTGCTGCTCCTCCAATGCCAGCTCTTGCTCGTATGCCCTCTCAACAAGCTTATAGGCCAAAGATCTTGCACGCCACATGTTGCATCTGGATGCACGGTGCACAGATGCGGGGGGAGTGGAGGGAGAGCAGAGCGGTGTTGTTGGAAAGGCGTTAACCGGAACTTTCGTGTTCCAAGACCCCCAGCTGCTGATCCATTTTTTTGGGGGATACGGCTCGTATGGTGAAGACGAATGATCAAATTCGGGGGGGGTGGTCGTTCCTGATGGGGACGGTGTTCGCATGATAATACCTGTACTAATACTCCAGGATGGCATAGAGGATTGTTGCATTGTAAAAAAGTAGTGAATAGAGAGGAGAGGTGCGCAGTTGAGAGTTAGGAATCAAGATGGGAGCTCCAAATTTGTATGAATTATTTAGTAAGGACCACGATGAAGGTTTTGATGAACGTACCCTTGGCATACAACGATGAGCGTACCCTTGGCATTTGATATGCCACATGCTTCCAAATGCTTGCTTGCGCGTCGCTCGACCTGTGAATACCGAACCGCTGCTGCCTTGTTCTCAGTCTCTACCAACTCTTGCTTTTTTTGATTTTTTTTTTGCCTATACTCCTGACTTTGCAATGGTTAATCGTGGCGCGTTTGAAGGAAAACGAAAAGAATACCTTGTATCATGCAAGCCTGATTATGTGGTTGCTGTTGAAGATGGCACCCTGGAAGATTGCCTCGTCAAGATCCATAGAGGTTTTTTCTGCATCTTTCCTCCACAGATGCCACACGACTACGAGCCAACTGATGAGGAAGTGGCCGCAGCCAGGGAAGGAGAGAATGCGGAACCTTCTCTACCAGATCGCGAAAAGCTGAGCGAGAGCGAATACGAAGTTGAGATGGGAAGGTGGAAGGAAAGAAAGGAAGTAATCAAGAAGACAAAGAGCGTAAGTGGGGTTCTGTTTGTCTGTCTCAAGTCGCACACTCAGGGCTGTTAATATCTAGAAAATCACCCGTTGGATGGCCTATCAGTATCTGAAGGACCACAATATGCTGAAGAAAAACCTGAAAGGCAGCGACAATGCTTACGCATCTCTGATGTTTCAACTTGCGGGCAAACAGTTGAAGAAACCTCGCTTGCGCTCACCATTGAGCATGTGGCGGCGCTCTGAGGGCATACGAGCAAGTATTGAGAGGCAGGCTCGAGCTCGTTGCATCGCAGAAAAGAAATTGCTCAAGAAACACCTGGCGCCAATCCGAGAGGAAATTGCGAATGCACGTTTCAATTCGTTGAGTGAGGAGGCAAGGGAAGAGTGGGCCAACCAAGCTGAGAGTGAGCATGAAGCGGCTGTGAAGGAGTGGAAGGCTTCACGAAAAAATCCGTTGAAGACGGATCCTAGGTCACGTCAAGAGTAAGTTTGCTTCAATTTGTAACGTTGTTTTTTAGATTCTGATTCCTTACTTTTTTTTAGCTGCATTTCAAATCTACCTGCCATTGTTCAACCGCTGCTAGATCTTGTTGCCGATGCCACAGGATGGAAGTTGACATTGTTAGCTGGTGGGCCATGTCCTGCTCGTGATGGGAGAATGAGCATGGTCAGGTAAGTCGTCGCTTAAACTTGCTCATCTGCACGTAAGCTGATGATGTGTTGTGTAGTTTGCATTCCGGGACAACCTGTGGTGATGTTCCAATGACCTTTGGTCAATTTGAGAGCGTAAGGTACAGGAAGTACCTGACACCAATGTTTGCAAACTTTCTTCGCAACGCTTACAGTGAGTCAATTTGTTTTTCATAATATGGGGACGACTGGCTAATATATATATCTTGTCTAGGTGTGGAGGAGTGCCGCGAACGAGCACTCGTGGGCGATGACGCTGATGGAGAGATGGTTGCGTTTGACGGACCAGATGCGAATGGGGCTTCCTTTGAAGTGCTCCCTGAACAGGAGGGAACAACGTCATCCAACAATCGTCCCGAGTCCAGTTCTGAGGAACACCCCGATACACATCACACAGCGTCGGGCTTTCAAGTTCCACCACCGGCTCAGAGCAACAACAATCCCCGCCCTGGATCGACTGCCCAATCCCCTCAAAGTCCTCAATCTCGCGCATCATCATTGTGTCCTGATCCTCCAATACTCCCTGATGAACCACCCATTCCTGATCAAATTCACGACCAATCTGGCTCGTCTGAGCTGCCGGGGTCACCTCCTGTGGCACAACTCGATTCTCCGCATTTGACTTCATGCTCACCTCCCCCATCGCCTCCCCCATTGCCTGCTGCATCACTTCCTCGATCACCTCCTTCATCACCTCCTCCATCGCCTCCTCTATCAGCACCTTCTCCTCATCACGTATCTCACGCCGCTCCCCCACAAAATTCGCACCCTTTGTCTCAACCTCACAACGAATCGTCACCACAACCACCTGTACCATCCACTCGTGAACCAGGACCTGAACCATCGAGTGTCGCATTGGGAGCCACAGACAAAGGTCGCAAGCGTCCAGCTGAACCCGAAGTTGAAGCTGGGCGGCAGAGAAAGTCGGCTCGTGTTGAACCAGTCACAGAAACGGTTCAACAAAAGCCCAAGGTGGTTGGTCGTAAGGGAAAGGGAAGATCAAAGGGGAAGGACACGGCAGTGGTGGCGGGAGCGGGAAGCCTTGCCGAAGAGAGGCCTCGATGGTTTTATGATAGCATGAAGGCCTTCACCGAGGGCGCAGTGGGCTTGGGTACAGACGGCAATGGATGTCTCGGCAATGATTGGATCGCCTTGGTGGAGGCGTGGTCGACATTCCAAGTAGCCGCGGGTTTTACGGAGGACAACAAGTTACCGACAAAGCACCGCCCTTTCCCAATCAAAGAGTGGATTGCACGAGCCCGTTCACCAACTTATCGGCCTGTTATCACAAATTTATCGGAGTACGAGTCGAATTTCAATCTGTGGTGGTATTCCATGCAACCTGACTGGCGTAAGGCGGACGGGATGGTAGATCCAAGGCGGGTGGATGGGGATTGGTCCAGTTTATGGCTACCTGGATTGAATGGGTTGGTAAGCGTTATAGCGGCTCTTTTGTATTGGGGTATTGCTGCTCACGGCAACAAAACCCGCACGCTTTCATGGTTGAGAGCTGTGCGTGACTGCAAGACAGCCATTTCTGCTCTTAGCCTTTAATTTTTTTATATTTTCTCAATGTATAGTCTCGACGCGGTTTATTTTCAATGACAACGGTGTATTTATTCGTGATTTTATCATTAAATTGGGATAAAGCGGGCCGAAGAAGAGGAAGGAAAGTACGATCACATGTAAGGGGAACGGAAGCAAAAGAATAAACGGAGACAATGATAACGGAGGCAAATAGTACATACTTAAATGGAATCTAAATAAAACGTCATCCAAGCATCCAGACGCGAATCCATCCTCTCAAGAAATAAATATCAGGCGGTCACAATGGAAATCAAAACTAAATATATATATATACCTACATGGGACACAATTTTGTGAGAAACATAGCTGGTCATCGTGGAAGACGATGAGCAAGGCATTTGGGCAATGTTTAAGACAATGTTTGCATATGTTTATCATACAGTGAGGAACAATGGGTGGAGACGACTACCCATTGACCACCCATCAACGGGGGAGAGGATGGAAATATTTGAGGACTGCATTTTGCCAGTCACTGCATTTTGTCAGTTGTGATATATGGCATCCCACTGCAAAAATGCAGTCGATCAAATATTACCCGGGCATCAAATGGTG
>NHTK01005579.1:0-10461 GCA_002938355.1 Panaeolus cyanescens | reverse complement strand
CATCTCCTTATCCCTTTTAAATCGCTCACTATTCGGACCATACCCTCCATACGCGTACGGACCAGGTTGATCAGCGTCGCCTGTCCATCCATAGCCATACCCATAGTCGAATCCGGTGGAATACCCAAGACTGCGATCATCTGTGTGTGTGTGGGTTGGGGCATTGACGATTTTGACGGGTTCGCCGCTTACGCTGCTCCATCTCAGATCACCCGATTTTCCGCGTAGGGATGTACGGAATGATGGGTAACCATCGCGATGAGAGCGGGTGCGGGAACGTGATCGAGAGTGGGAGCGGGATGGAGAGATGAGGCAGAATAGGAAAGCGTCTGTGATGCGCATACGCGTCGCGTCGCGCCATTGCCATGGTATATCGTCTTCTGCTTGTTCGTAGTATGCGCTGGAGATGGAGTTGCGTCTGTGGTTGTGAGAGGGGTAGGAGGGGTGCCCTTGAAGGTGTGGGTGCGAGGGGTGGCCTTGAGCATGGGGTGAGAGATGGGGAGCATAGAGCGACGCTCTCCACTCTGCTTCAGCCTCGGACGACGAATAGCCATACCGTGACCGACGTTTTTCGTTTGCTGTTTCTTCCCAGATATGACGTGGACCCGAGAGTCCTGCGAGGCGCTGATCGGAGAGGATCCATAGGCCCAACCTACAAGTAAAAAAATCAGTCAATATTCGATGGTTTAAAAAAAAAGTGGTGAAAAGGCGTACCAAGCGACCAACAACACCACAGCGCGCCATACCGTCCAGGCAATATTAAACCACAGCACCACTTTGGCGTATTCCGTGAGTGCACCGTCAGCTTTAAAAAACGTCTGATCGCGATTCCGCCACTTTTCAATAGAAGCTTGAGGTGTGCCGAATGCGAGCATCGGAACAGGCGCGGGGGACGAGAAGGCAAAGAGCAGGGCTAGAGAGAGGCCAGAGCGAGGGAGGAGGAGGGCGATGGTGGGGAGGTTTTGCGAGTATAGATAGAATGATTCGGAGAGTGCGGATGTCCAGGTCCATTCTTGTTGGATGGAAGAGGTGGATGAGCGGACGGATACTTTATCGGTGTCAGCCTCATGATGCGTAACCCCCGGGAGAGGCTCAGGGTTGACGTTAGCGTCGCGATCACGTTTTTCGGTGAGAATGCCAAATTCGTGGTCGTGTATGCCTAGATCGATAGCCTGCTGTTCCTGTTGTTCAACCCGTTCGACTCGTGGAGTGCTGGTGGTGGTTGGTTTACGTGGTGGAGGTGGTTGAGAGAGAGCATTAAAGAATGCGGAGAAGCGGAGGTACATGAGGAAGCTAAAGTTGGTGTAAGAGGTCATTGCGGCAAAGTTGAAGGCTGGGGATGAGAGGTAGATGGGGAGGATGAGGGGTCTGCCTGTGGGTGTGTTAGTGGTGGTTATTAAATGAGGAGAAGGGAAAGGGGACGTACGCATTCTCCATCTCCTTGCGAAAGAGTATACGAGTTCGTATAATACGCATACTACGAGTATCCAAACGAGCCAACAAGCGACGTATGCTGCTGCTCCGAGAGCCCAGTTTTTGGACGTCGTGTTTGGGTTAGGAAATTTAGCCACTCTAAAACAAAAAGTCAGATAGGGGTGACCAACTCTAACAGTCCAACTCACTGAAGCAACATGTACACAGCATTAAAATCCAAAAACGTTTGAAGGGGGATATGATAAAAAACGAGTAGAGGCCAGATATAATAATAAAATTTCATCCACTTGCTAGGGTTACGCAAGAGGCCGAGTTGCAGGTTTTTCGCATTGAAGCGGGGTTGCGGAGGGGGAGCGAACGACGGGTCTGGGTATGCCGCTGTTGAAGTGAAGGCAACGACGTCTGGGGTGGGCGACGGGAAGGAAGGGTCGATGGGGGACGAAGGACCAGGAAGGGGTGTCGGACGGGTGATGACCTTTGGTGGGGGTCGTGTTGTTGAAGTTTCGGGAGGTCTATCTGTGACGCTGACGATGCGGACTGAACGCGGTGTTGGTTTGCGTCCGACGGGGAGACTGTCTTCTGGGCTTGGGTTGGGAGAGTCACCGTCAGCAAAGTAGTTTGCGAATATGGAAGAATGGAGTGTGCTGGCTGGTGCTGGAGGAGGTGGTCTTTTGGGTAGCCATGATGGGTAACCTTCCGAGTCTTTTGAACGACGTGATGTGGAAGAAGGTGGAGGGTCGTCGTTGGGTGATGGAGTGGATGTGCTGTTATGCCTCTGTGATGAAGTATGAGGAGGCATAGACAGATTAAGGAGAGGAAATAGGATTAGATGTTAAGCGCTGCCTCGTGTTTTTGTAGGGGGGGTCGTGACTTTTTAAACTGCCTCGTGTTCAGCAGAGGTCAGAGGGAAGGAAAAGTCAAAAAAAGACGGGCGGGGCATTTTCAACTCAACCAAACTTACTTATAACACGTTCCTGAATATAAAAAACTCTCTCACACTTTAATTCCATCAACATCACATCCAACCGAGGAATTTTATTTCTTCCCCCCTCTGCTATTTCCATTTGTACCTTGACTGCTTTTTCGTTAGTTCTTCTTGAATTGATTGGAAAATAGTTGTTCAGCTGATAAGTATTTCACTGCACTTGTCAATGATGATTGAACGAGCACTTGCAGCTCGTCAGGGTCGCTTCGTTGATTGAAATAAACAACCCCAGACAAGAAAAAACCTCAGCGCTCATTCACATCCACTCGTCCGAACACAATCATTCATCCCGTTGTCATGCTCATGCTCATGTCATTGTCAATTATCATTTGTCTGTCTATATGTCTACTATTATAGTCCTTACATAGTTGTAACCAACCTACCACAATGACAATGACACTCTTCTTGTACTTTGTATTCTACTCGGAAATAATATATTTACTCTCTCTCACCGCACATCAGAACCAGAACCACGTCGTTCGTGGTTCGACCCGCAGAAGATAAGTAAATAACCAGGCATGCTTAGGACATGTGCTCCACCCACCTGATTCAGAACGACTTTAACCACTACTTACTTGAACCACGCAGGCAGGCAGGCAGGTAGACAGGCCTTCGAAGCTCCCCTCGGGTTCTCGAATGACCGACCAGCGTGCCTCGCTCCATCCATGCATTACTTATTGAAGGTATTCTGATACCCACCCCCCTTCCCTTCCAATTCTTGCACTTCCCAACTCTCTCAACTGCCAACCCACTGCCCAGTAAGTGTTCATTAATTCAAGACAAACGCACCCCCTTTTTCTAGTTCGAATTCCCTTGCGTTGAACGATGACTGCGTAACGAAACGAAACGAAATGGAGAATACTTCAACTTGCATATTTATTTATTTATTAATGCTTCGAATTTGATTTTCACGACTCCTATTTTCTGTCTCATATTCAAGAATCGAATCATCGATATCACCAATTGAATAAGCGACCATCGAGGAGAGCGGCCGTCGGCCACCCTCCCAAGGTCTTACACAGCCACGAGCGCTGATCCGAGGTTTCTTTCGATTGCCGTATTTGGGTTCGGAGGAGCGGAACGGGCCCCGGGGCCCCTATTTTTGTTTTGAGAGGATGAATGGTGTGTTGGAGTTGAGGTTGAGGGAGTGTTGGGTGGGTACTGGGTGAGTGAGTGGTTGTAAACATGTTTTGGGATTTTGTATGTACAATTGAGAATTTGGATGTCCCGAGAAGTTTCAAGAATCGTTGACAGACTTTTAATTCGAACATCCAGAGACACACAGACACACTGTTATTTTTATCTTGCCACTACAAGTTATTTCTGCCCCACTTGCTTTTTTATGGGCACCACGACAATACACGGAATCGACTCTCGGAGTCGGAGGCAATTTAAACACTTGTTGACACTTCCGAGCTCCTCCACCACGCCTCCTTATAAAATCGTTATATACACTCATCCGCCCGCATCAGTCCTCAAGCTTCAAGGTTCTATCCTCCTCAATGCTCACTCACAACCGCTTGAGAACAACGGCAATCCATCACCGCTCGCCTCTCAATCCAATCCGAAACGACGTCATGCTGACTCATCCACCCACCCAAACTCACATTCACATTCAGCTTCCAAATCGAGAAAAAACCAGACTCCGTGTTCAATTGCGTCTTACCTTTGCGTTCTGGGTTTCATTTCATTTCATTTCGTTCGACACACTCTCTCACTTGCTCTCTGTTCTGTTCTTGTGATTCGTTCTTTGTCTCTTGAACTCTTTCTGTCTCTGGCTATTCTGTTGAATCTGTTCTGTTCTGTGATTTCTTGCGTTAGAGTGTAAGAAACGAAACGAAAGGAAAAGAGAGAGAAGACCAGCGGCTTTGCTGAACCTTCACCTCACCACCAACTATCAAACGTTAAACGTTAGCACTCAACACCAATCCAATCCTCACAATGGTACACCGCTCCGCCGACTCCCGCCTACTCTCCAACCTCCTCCAAAACGAAAAAGAATACTCTAAACACCTCACGCACCTGCAAGACTACTCCAACCACTCTCTGGCTTCGTTCGCAGCATACGCCGCCGCATCCCCCCAGCCTACGAGTCAGGTTATTCTGAGCGTGGCGGGCTCGTTGGCTGCTGCTGATGAAGCGTTGAGGCGGTATGTGATGGGTGTGGATGAGTGGAGGGATGCGATGCGGGGGTTGAAGGAGATGGAGGAGGAGGTGGGGAATATTATGAGGGATAGGGAGATATTGTAAGTGTATTTTTTTGTTTTAAAATATATTTACTTTACTGCAAAAGAGCTGACTTTACTTCCTTTCCCCTCCCCCTTCCCTTTCCTTGACGGTACTTCACCGATGGTTTGACTTTGCCTTTTGACCTCGGTTTTCGCCACGACACGATAGGGTAACACGCGTTATCAAAGCTTCTAGGTCCCAGAAGAGCGGAGCTGGTAATATCAGAGAAAGCTTGCTATTAGGACATCAAAAACTCTCTTCTGCATCGTCGTTGTCGCTCACGTCAACTCCGCCAGATTCGCCTTCGCCAGGTGCTTCACGTAAGTTTAAAATCCATCTCAACAAACACGTTTATATTCTATCTTTGGCGCATTTTTTTTATGCAATTGTATTGACCATTACATTACATTTTATTTTATTTTATTTTATTTTATTATTCTAGGCCCACTATCAGCCTCATTCTCCCTATCCATCCCCTCAAGCACCAAACTGGCAGCCGCACAAGCAGAACTACACGCCTGCGAAACCCATCTTGCAGCGAAAGAGCACGAACTGGCTGTGAGGAGGTGTACGGCGCTGAAGGAGGGGTTGGGGGCCCGTATGCGCGCGATGGCGGAGTGTGGGTGGGCGTGGAGTGAGATTGGGAAGGAGGCGACGAGGACGCTTGAGGAGATGGGGGTGCCGGTGAGGGGAGATGTGGGGGGCGGGGGAGGGGGAGGAGGGTTGGGTGGTGGGTATGATGGTGAGTTTATTTTGAATTTATACGTTTAGGTTGGGTTTGGGCTGATGATTTAATTTGAATTGCTACTAGTGCATTCCAGTGATTCACGCACGTCAAGTCCGCTTGTTCGTCAGGTATTACAAGCACCTGCCGTTCCTTCCTTGTCACCTTCATCCCATCCTCAACACATCACCCATCCAACAATCCAACACGTCCAAGTCCATCCAACAGTCCAACACGTCCAAGTCCACCCATACCCACCCGTAGCAGAGGTCGTGAGCGGGTTACCTTCAAGTAGCACGACAAGGGTGTTGAATTACCCTTCTGTGCCGGAGATTATGGAGAGCCCGTTGGCGATGGTTGGTGCGCTTGCTGCGTCGCAGGTGCAAATGGATAGGAATGAGGTGTATCAGCAGCACCAACACCAGCAACAACAGGAACAACACCGGCGACAAGAAGAACACCCGCAAGAAGAAGAAGACCAACATCAACAGCAGCAGTACCAGCAGCCCCCTCCGCCCGTTAGCATTCTCTCCCTCGTAGACCCCACCACTGCATTTGGATCTCGTCATACTCCTGCTCCTACTTCATTACCATTAGGCCAGGAGGTTGATACGCTCAATGCTCAGGCTGATACGCTCAATGTTCCTGAACGCGATCAAGTCGATACGCTCAGTGTTCCTGACCGTGATGAAGTGGATGAACCTTCTGATAGAGAGTTGGAGTTGGAGCAGGAGGTGACGCCGATTGATATGGAACTGGATATGGATGAGACTGTACGGACGAGTGCTACGAATAGTACGATTATTCCGACGGCCGGTGTTCCTGCTACGACGACGGGTATTCCTCTACCTACGACGACGGCGGTTGTTGGTGACACCGCCATACCCGCTACCATAACAACCACCCATACACAACCCACCAACCCACCACCCACCTCTCCAACCCAAACATCCGACGACCGACCTGCTTCTAATTCAAGCAGTGCCACCGGCGCGTCGTCGTTGTATTATACGCCTGTTACTCCGACGACGTATAAGACTGAGACGATATCGTATGCGCCTGCGATTGCGGTGCATGTTGGGCCTGTGGGTGGGGAGGGTGGGATGCCGATAAGTGGGGTTGGGACCGGGACAAGTGCGGTTGCAACTGGGACTGGGACTGGGACAGGTGGGATTGGATCTGGGACTGGGATGACAAGTGGGGTTGGAACAGGGACTGGGACTGACGTTGCACCTAGTGCACTACCACGACCCATCTCAATGCACAACTCCATCTTTGGCGACGAAGTTGTCGTCAGCCCATACGCACCTCTAAGTCGCAAAGAGTATTTTGAAGAAGATTTACACAAGAGTGTGCGTATTCCACCTGCGCATGCGATAGGGGAGTATGAGATGCCTGTTGCTACTACCAGTGATGGTGCTACTCCACCTCTGAGCGGTGGTGTTGGTAGTGGTGGAGGAGGAGGGGGGTCGATGTATGCGCCCCCGATATCAACTACAACTACGCGCGTTGATGGATCGCCTGTGAAGAGGAATTCACTGCTTATGAGACTTGGATCGTTGGCGGGTGGTGGTGGTGGGTCTGGAAGGTCTTCGAGTCCGAGTACGCCTGTATCGCAGGGTGAGGGGTATGCGAGACATGTTTTGGAGAGGAGGATTACGGAGGAGGGGGTTGGGGTGGGAGGGAAGGGTAAGGGTAAGGAGGTGGTGAATGAGAGGGAAGATGATGAGAGTAGTGAAGAGAGCGAGGAGAGGTGGGGAAAAGAGAAAGAGTTGAAGGTTGTTGAGAATCCGAGGTTTATGAGTGAGGAGAGGAAGAGGGAGTTGAAGAGGGAGGAAATGAAGTTGAAGGAGAAGGAAAAGGGAAAGGGAAAGCAGAAAGAGGCCGTCGATGGTGATGAGACGAAAAGGGAAGATAGCGAACGCCACGTCTCGTTTGTTCAGCATCGAAAGGGGACCGAGTCGCAGAGTACGGTGGATGTGAGCAAGACGTCGCCGACGAAGCAGAGTTCGCCGAGTAAAGGATTCTTGAGTGGGATTCGAGGATTGTTTCATACGAGACTTGCGGCGCCTTCTGGTGCGAAGAAGGGTGATCATAGAAGGACAGTTTCAGAGGTTGTACCGAGCAGAGATGAGGAGGAGGAGGGTGATGAGCGGAGGAGGGCACGAGAGGACAGTGATGATGACTCTTCTGTGTTTGAGAGGTCGCCTGTGAAGACGAGTTCAGGGTTTCATTTGTTTGGAGGAAAGAAAAAGGGAGGTGTGAAGGAGAGTAAATGGGAGACAAGGACGGATAGGAATATCAAGAAATTGGAGGGGAAGGCTGGAGTGGCCTTCCCAAAGAGTAGCTTTGACGGAGGAGGGCCTGTGGTTGTTGATGCTGGTGGAGCAGAGAGGGTGCTGAGGACAGCGAGTGTTACGAGGGGTGGATCGAATGCGAGTGTGTTGAGTGATGCGAAGAATGAGAGGGAGAGGAAAAAGTTGAGAAAGGCGAGAGATGGAGCGATGGAGGTGACGAGGAGGGAAAGTGCAAAGACGCCTGTTAAGAAGGGATTAACGCATCGAAGGAGTGCGAGTGTGGATGTGGGTGTTCAGCAGAGAAAGAGTTTTGTGGAGAGTGAGGCGAGGAAGACGAATGCTGAGAATGAGATGAGGAGGAGTATCAGTGGCAATGGGAATGGGAATGGAGAGGATAGGAAGAGTTTTGCAGAGAGTGAGGGTGGGACTGTTAATGGTATTGTTGATTTGGGGAGTAGGAGGAGGAGAGCTGCTAGTGAGGCTGCAAAGAGCGGTATTCCGAGGCCAAGTGAGGAGGGTCATTCGAGCAAGGTTCCTATGGCTTATGTCCCAACTGCCCCTGGCTCTGTTATTCCCGCTGCTGGATTGCATTTGGGAGAAGAAACGCCAAGACCTGTTCATACTCGCCCATTTGTCCGTCCTGAACCTATGGATACTACGCCAATTCAACGCAAGTCGAGTTTAGCCAAGACGAGAAAACCTTCTCTAGACGTTGGACACGCTGCCCCTCCCCTTCCTCCTCCTGTTCAATCACAAACATCAGTCTCACCTCCACTTTCACGACGCCCATCTACCAAGGCGGTTTCTCAACAACACGTCGCTACTACCAAACCCAGTCCAAGTAAACCTCCATCCAGTCCTGGTAAATCTGCAACACCAAAAGCTGTATCACCCAGTCCAAGTAAAGCCACCATTCTTCCTGCAGGTGGCGATCACCCCTCCGGTACCCTCGTCGCCCACTCTGGGTGGTATGCCCAACAAAGCCCGCTCACTAGCACCACTGGCGGTGCTATCTCTCGCAACACCTCCGTGCGGAGTAACGCTAGTGCCCCGTCAGGGTCCGGACAAGGCATTCCGCAGAGTAGAGGCACCAAGAGGCAGAAGCAGAGCGTGTTGGGGCAGGGTATGCCTACGACTTCTGGAGCTGGGGCTGGGGTGGGCAGACATGCGAGTTTGGGACATGGTTCTGGGGCTCAAGCTTATGAACAACTGCATCAACAGCCACACCAGCAGCAGCATGGTCAACCACAGAGCTTGTTGAAGATTTTGGAAGATGTTGCTAAAGTGAATAAGAAGGGATGGGCAGGGCAGGGTGCGCCTGTTAGTGGTGTTGGTGGAAGTGGTGGTGCGGCTGGTGGTATTGGTATTCCATCTGCGCCTCCGAGGGTGTTGACTGAGAACTTGAAAGCTATGGATCAGGATGAGTTTAGGTCCAAGGTTGGGGCTAGTCCTCCTGTTCAAAGTCCTTCCCATGGAGCGAAGGTGAAGCATGCATCAACGGCTACCGCGGAGGGGTCGGGGCAGGCGTTGTGGGAGATCAAAGCTCCTGGGTCTGTTTGGGATCAACGACAGGCTTTGATAGACCAAGGGAGTACACCGACGAAGCCTTTGGGGATGTATAAAGAGGCGTCGATGTCTGCTCCTGATTTGACGCGTGGAAGGTCGATGACGAGTTCTAAGCCTGTTGGTGGTGGTGCGGGTAGGATGCCGAACGGACACACTGCTTCTGGGTCTGGGACGAGCAACGTCAGTGCCTCTCCTGCGCGAGGTCAGCCCAAGATGCCACTAAGGAGTGCGATGCGGTATCCCAGTCGTACGCCATCTCCGCTCGTGAGCGGGTCGTCGCATGTTCGTGCTGGATCTGCACCTGGGCCTGCATCGTCCTCGTCTTATCCTTCACCTTCGACGAGGTTGGAGCCGCTTGTGTCGATTACTGCGCCTCCGCCTATCCAGATGAGCAGCGTTGTTGGTGGGGGTGTTGGATACCCGAAACCTCAGACGCAGGGGCAGGGGCAGACGCAGGTGGTGAAGAAGGATAAAGGCAAGGCGAGGGCTGTTGATGAGACTGAAGATACGGGGGCCGAGTCTTCTGCGTATGAGACGGGTAATGAGGCTTTTTATACGGATGAGGAGGGGGAGAGGGGGGTGGAGAGGGAAAGGGAGAGACAGAAGGAGAGGGAGGCGGAGAGGCGGAGGGAAGGTGGCATGGAGTTTAAGACGAAGAAACCTGTTTTGGCTGCGCCTGTGCCGTATACTGGACCTGGGTTGAATGGGTACGCTGGTGGGGGTGGGTATACTGGTGGTGGGGTGATGAAGGCTACTTCCGATGTATCTAGGTCTGATACGTCGGGACATGCGCATGCCACAACGTCTGCATCTGCGTCTGGGGGTGTGGGCGAGCAACAGCCGAGGAGGAGGAAGAGTGTGCGGGTATCGCTTAACCCTACATTTTCGCCTTCGCCGCCTGCGATTGAGTATGATGAGGATGAAGTGCAGGGGTATGGGCAGACTGGGGGGCAGGGGCAGGGGTATGGGCAGACTGAGAGACATGAGAAGGAGAAGGAGAAGGCGAAGGGTAAGGGAAGGGAGAGTAGTAGTGCATGGGATTGGGAGCCTAAACCTGGTCCGTCGCGGTATGAGTCTATGGCGGTGGATAAAGCGGTTGCGGAACAGCATAGCGGGATGGGGGTGTATAATCCTGCTATTGCGTCTCCGAAGCCTCATGCGCCTGCGAGGCAGCATTCTATTGTTAAACAGGGGAGGGGTGAGGGGGTGGCGGTGAGGGATATTTG
>NHTK01005578.1:0-10415 GCA_002938355.1 Panaeolus cyanescens | reverse complement strand
TCGCATTCATCATATCGCTCGCCCTCACGTTATTGGGGCTTTTCATGAAGAGAAGTGTGTCTCAAAGTGTCCCTTCACGGTCGTCTCTGATCATTGATTCTTCCTATAGAGAAAGACCAGAGACAAGCAGAACAGCAAAGACAATTATTCGAGATGTTCAGAACACAAGGCGCCCAACTAGGGGATCCACAAAACCCTACGACCGCAGCTCCAGCGTACTTTACAGGGCCACCAACTCAACCACCGCCGGTGGCATCACCACTTCAGCACCAAAACCCGCCCTACCCCGAACAAAGCTACATACCAAATCCCTCAGAAAAGCCATCGTGAAGGCGGTCCACTTTAACCCAACCACGCCGACTGCTTACTCGATCTCATCAACATTCAGCAAGGAGCTCACAGACTAGTAAACTCGAGGAGCAGGCATCGTAGCGGTACCTGTGTGACTGTGTCGATGCGTCCACCAGCAAAATACGAAAGGCTGTTAGCAGCAATGTACACATTGGATGCCCAATCGACGCAAAAGTGGGGATTCGTATTCGTAGTTGTCGACGTGGGGGGCGTTTGGTCTGGTAGCGACCGCTAGTATGTACTATAGAAGCCGCGCGCGCAGTCCGCAGCAGGCCAAAGCCCAACATGTTGGTTTCAACATCACCTTGAACATACACGAAGGTTCGGATGAGGCGCCAGGCACGATATCGCGTAGGGGTGTCTTTATGCATAATCGTTGTTAAATTAAAGAAGCTGCCACTAGTCGTAGAAAAGGTACATTTGAAGCTCGCGCAACGTTTTCGATGTCGACGTCTATGACCACTGGCATTGGATGTGAATCATGATTAATCCAAGACTGTAACGGTGAGCGACAAGGTATATAAGTATTTCACTCATTCCAATTTCAAAAACTGGGTCTCGCCTCAACGAATCATGTGCAAAAGAATCTAGAGTCTGTCAGATGCTGCGCCGGCTCCTGCCAATACCATCGTCACGAGTCTTGGACTTGTTGAAGCAAAGGTAATGGCAAGGAACTTCGAAAGACGAGTTCAAATATTTTTGTTGTGAGTCGTCCTAGCCAGTCTCACTCCAAGCCTCTGTTCCGTTTGCTGCCTTTGCCAACACTGCGTCTGGACGCCAACTGAACCTGAGGCTGTAACTTACGTCGTAACAAAGGGCATCCAACATTTTGTCTGAATGGTTACACAATGCAATGGGGAATAGGAATCAAATTCTTATTATTCCGCGCAGAGTCATGCCATACATCTATTGATGCAGGAATGAGAGTGAGGAGATGAACAGAAATCTTTGGAAGTTCTCGGGTTGTAATGGGGAGACATTCCCACCCCTCTTTGTATGGCTTATATTTACGCAAGTACTCATACAAACTCAGACGTATTTATTAACCATTTGTCTACCTACTACATTCGAAAGGATACTACAGGGGAGCTATCTACTATGATTTTATTTTTCTTTTGTGTTTTTTGATAGTTTTTTTAAGATTACAAGATTTGGAGATTCGAAAAGTAGACAAGAGGCGGGGCCATAGAATAGAGTATCATGAAGCATAAAAAAAAACATAACCGGTGGAAATAGAAATGAAAGAAATAGAAAAAGGGAAGGAATCATAAGATAGAGAATAAGTTGAAGAGATTTATGAAGTTTTGACGAAGCCGAGCGATACGGTATAAAGGACAATGATTTCCCAATCAGTGGCAGGTTGCAGAGGTCAACCAGTCGTTAGATCTTGAGACGCCTCAAGCTTCCCCCAACTGGCCGAGGAATTCTTCCTGTCATTTTTGGTACTGGAGCGTGTTTTGGGAACACACCAATGTCATTATACCCCCGATGGTCATTTAGGCTGTCGACGTTATCTTTGGGTTGAAAGATATTAATTTTATCGATTGAGATGCTGTCCATAGGCTGGAAATTGCTTTTGCCAATAAAATGTTCGTCTACATTCGCAATTTTTACTGGGGCAAGCGAGCCTAATTTCTTGGATGTCTTGAAGGTATTCAGGGGCAGCATTGTTAGTAACGAGGCCGTGCCACGCCCTTTTGCGCCGGGTGTTGGGCTGCCTGATCGTGAAGGGCTGCCCGAAATCTTGTGAACCGGAAGTGGCAAGCGAGTTGCCCAATTTGGTGATTTAGTGGCCGTCGGTGAATACCCTGCTGGGGGTGTGTCAAGTACCGAGAGAGTCGAATCACAGGACGAGGGCGATGCAGTAAGGGATGGGCAAGAAGGTGTGATGGGTGTGGTCGGTTCGGGTGTGAGACAGATGGGAGTCGAAACCCGGGAAGAACGACGAGATTCAGCAGGTGTTGAGCTCCTGGATAGTTCCTTGTCGTGGAATGCTTGAACCTCTGCTGGGTTATTGGCTGAAGGCCATGACTAGAAGGTAAAGGAGGGTATATGAGATTTGAGGGAAATCAGTAAATAAGAATGTGGTTAGATGACGTACCTTCCTTCGAGCCTTTCGGGGCCTTGAAATAACGAGACGCTGACCGGTCGAACTGCATGGGTACAAGATTCCCGTCTCTACTGGTGATATTCCATACCCTGTTAGCGTATGGCATTCTTCCTCGATTCCGGAAGCTTCTTCATCTGCGAAGGCATGGGAAGGGAATGGAAGGCAACGGAAGGTGAGTAGTTTGATTGCTGAAAGGCAGTGGTCGTACTATATCAAGGAAATAAAAATTAATTCATGTATTGCTCAGAAGTAATGGGACGTACAGCTTTCTGTCGGTGATTTAGAATCATGATGATTGTTCAAAGAAGTTAATGTGTTAGAACTTTCTTGTTGATATTGGAGTGGTTGGTATTGGACAGTGTCAAAATTGAGTTCCGGAGATTATGGGGAAGAGAGATAGAGGTGTGATCGAACGAATGGCACAATAAATAGCAAGTGGATAACTCAGGCTCTTTGTTCAAATCACGTTACCGCGTGGCCACTCCGAGCCCTTTCCATTGTCTAAGTCTTTCGAAGCCCGCGGCTTGGCTCCAGAAACTTCCAAAGGCACCGATTGTTTCGCAATCATCATCATAGATTCTAAGAATAATAGAACAATCCGATGAACATTAGTGCCTGGGTTCAATTTCATAGATAATATTAGTGTATCAAATTCTTTAGATGGCGCAAGAGCTGAAGTTTACATAGCACTAGCGCTAATAGTCTGGTTACCAACCGCTCAATGGATGTTGGCCAAATTGGACTCGGGCTACACAAACGATACAATCCTTCTTTATGGTACATATATACAGCCTATATCTTACAACGTCATGAACCAGATCTTCAGGCCACTTTGTTGCCGTCGGCATTCGACCTTTGGCAGTACCAGGGCCCAGGGGCGCTTGATGACTTGCGGCAATGTCCGGACCAATCACATGACCTGTACGCGGAACCGGGATGAATCATCCACTGGTGACACTGACTCTGAGGTAGTATGCAATTGCACTTGACTCGAACCCATAACGAGGGTATATAAACATTGCATTTGTGATTTCTTTTTCCTCCATCTTTCTTGTCTCATACCAGTACCAATGGCTCGACTTGTTGCTCCTGAACATCCAATCAAGTCAGTTACCATCTTTAAATCTCGCAAGGCCGAAGTTGTTCGTGTTTTTCAGCTCGATTTCAAGGTATGTCAGCATATTAGTTCGTATAACTCTCAATACATATGTATCATATTCATATATAATCAAATCGACTGGCTCTTTACCCGTCGAATCATCCATCACATTGATAGAAAGGACAAAACAAACTCGAGATCACTCAGCTTCCTAGCGTCATAGATAGTCACTCTGTGCGAGTGTCTGGGCTTAAACCCACTTGTCGCTTATTTGATGTTGTCTGTCGTGTCGGGAAAGCGTCTGGATATGACGATGGGACGCTGCGACAATTGAAAGCTCAGAGAGATCAGCTCATCAAGGAGCGAGAGACACGCGAAAAGGGTTCTCAGATCCTTTTCCAATATGCACAAACCATCACTGGGGAGCATGTCCGTCCTGAGCAGATGTCCCAGTTTGTCGAGAATCTTGTTGAGCAGAACAAGAAAAGTCAATCAGCGGTCAGTTTATAGCAGACCTCTTCACTTTTCGAGAATTCATAAATCATCCTGCAGATCACCTCGCTCAACGAGCAAATATTTAATCTGAACCTCAAGATCAGCAAAATAGAAGAAGGAAATGCATCTCAGATGGGAACTGCTCACGGAAAGATTGATATAGTCATTGTTGCTGATGACGACTGCTCGTCTGAGCTGAAGCTCACTTACAGTAAGTATTTGTTTTTTTTGTGCATGGCCTGTTATATTGAATTTCCTCGACCAACTTCCTCTCTATAACAACAGTTGTGAGCAACGTAGACTGGTACCCTACCTATGAATTGCATGCAAAGACCGAGAGTGGTAAACCGTCTCCATCAGTCAGTTTGCACTACCGCGCCCGAATCACACAGAGCACAGGCGAAAGCTGGAACAACACTTCTCTGACTCTTAGCACGGTCTCTTCCGACAACGTTGTGGATGGGTCCATCCCTCAACTCAAAGCGTTGAGAATTCAGCCTGCACCTCTCTTTGGGAGCGCAGTGAGGCAATCCCAGAGGAACAACAATACGGGTTTTCCTCAATTTGCAGGGAAGGCTCAGCCGTTTGGAGCCTTTGGCGCCTCTAACCTGCCGGTAGTGAACAGCAGAGACGTGTCATTTGGGGCACCTTCCGCCCAACCTGCACTGAACCAGCAGACGCAGACTTCGGCGTTTGGGAGTAGTACTGGGCTTTTCGGCAGTTCAGGTAATTAAATCATGTTGAATTGACTAGTATGACTGCCTTCTGACTTTCCCTACAGCCAATACAACAACCTCTGGAGGAAGCCTTTTTGGAGGTGGAGGTGCGCCCTCTAGTGGTGGGTTGTTCGGCAGTTCAGGTGATTAAATCATGTTGAATCGATTAGCATTACTGCCGTATTCTAACTTTCCCTACAGCCAATACAGCAACTTTTGGGGGAGGTCCTTTTGGAGGCGGAGTTGTCCCTCAGGCTGTTATTGGAGGTCATACTTCCCTTCCACCTGTGCCAGAGTCAACTCACCCTCTCCCTGACGAAGATTTTGAGGAGGTGGAAGACCCAGCAGCTACAATCACCGAGCCGAAAACAATCGTCTCCGAGACGCCCATTGCAATTGCGTATTCTGTACACGGCGAATCAACCATTCCCAGCGACGGAATCCAACACCAAGTTTCGATTGCTGTCTTGCCATTCCAATCCAAGATTTCGTATATAACCATTCCTCGAATTACCCCCAGGGTTTTCCTCCAGGTTCGTATATTTGCTTTATTCGAAGCATATTCATTTTCTTTGGTTATTAATGATATTGGGCAGTGCTTGGTCGTCAACAGCAGCGAATATCGCTTGCTCGCTGGTCCTGTTAGTGTTATCATGGATGAGAGCTATGTCTCTAAGACATCGATTCCAGTACGTTATCTTATTTGCTTGCTATATGATTATGCTTATAATACATTGACAGGATATTAGCACGGGCGATACATTCGAATGTACCCTGGGAGACGATGCATCCACAAAGGTCACGTATTCGCGCACACCGCGATTGCTCGCCTCGACTGGAGGCTCGTTTGCAGAGGTCACAAACACCACCAGCTACACGACTACTATTACCGTTCACAACAAACACAACTTCCCTATCACTGATCTCATTGTACGCGATGTGATCCCGACATCGGAGGACAAGCGCGTCAAGATTGTGTTGCGCAAACCCAATGGTTTAGCGAATGCTAAGGACGGCCAAGTCATTGACGTGGAAGGTACAGATGGTTTGAAGGTTGGGTGGGAGAAGACAGTGGACGGAAAAGGAGGAGAGAAGGAAGGACGATACGAGTGGAAGTGGAAGGTTGAAAGTGGAGCAAAGGTAACCTTCCTCTCAGAGTGGGAGGTCAAAACACCGGGAGATTGCACTTGGACGGAGGTCTTCAACCCCGAATTGAGGTTTGGTCATAAGGCTTAGTTGCAAAGATCAAAGTTTTAATATTTCGAACAATTTTTCAAGATCAATCTATTAGAGATGCGCTCAATAATGTAAAGTAACAGAAAATGTATGTACAAGAGTAGAAGGAGTAAAAGAAAAAAGAATGTTCAACACTTCGGGGGCAACTTGAATTTTTTAAGCACATTTTCTATGCGGCCAACAAGTACCAAACCGTGACATTGTCAAGATAGGAAGTAGCGTCGGTCAAGGCCTTGTAATGGGAGGGGTGCTGGAGAATGGAGTTCGGACACTGTTGGGCTATTAGACCAAGTTTCACGGCAGCCCTCGAACGCTCATTGGGAGAGTCATTCATGTAATTATTCTCGAAATAATGGCCTAAAATATCAAACAAGAGAAATGGCCCCTTATCTGCGAGTTAAATATCAGTACTACAATTCTCAATGAAAAATGATTGTGTGCTTACCCATCGGATTCGCGCCTGCGTGCACGGCAAGGTGAACGGTATAATGGATATAAGCATTCAAGAATTCTCCATTGTCATCGATGAACTCAAGCATGTAGTATGCGATCTCCTTCAATACACTATGACTATTGCGATGGGCATAGTACACCTCACTAATGGCGAACCAGTCAGTTTAAATCACGAAATCATTGAGGCCCATATTATAATTACTCACTTGAAAACTTTCTCGTAGCTATACAACCAGCTCGAAATGGAGAGTCGCTCCAATGAGGTTAACGTGCTTAGACGCTGATACGGACTGAACATGAATAGCATTCCAAGTTTGGTTTGCGTGAGAGTCGCTGGGTCGAGCATGAACGCGTGCTGCTTTGTTGCAGTATCGGGGTTGACTTCATTGAGCGCCTGCATTGCCGCCTCCCATAAATTACAGCTTCTGCTACGAAGGCGATCTATAAGCGCGGACCGGTATTGCTGGAGAGTATCGCTCCGTGGTTGAATCGCAACTGACCCAAAGGTGCGGGCAGCGTTGGACTGCGGACGAAAGGTGAGAACCAATATCTCGCCAGCATCTGGGAACGACCCTGCAGCAGAGCACACAAATAGAAGCAAGTCATCAGAGAGAATGTATGGCCTAGTAGGATGAATTGTCAGTCTTATATTCGATCATAAGAGTTGCAGTAATTTGGACTTACTCATTAATAGTATAGCACGCGACTTGTAGAGCTTTCAAGAATCCCAAAAAGTGTAGGTGAGCATCCCTCATCTGTGACGCTGCCATTGGAGAAGAATAAACATTGGCGAAGCTAGGGCAGACATTCTTAAGTTGTTGACCACAGAAGAACATGTCATTGGGGACGCTCGCTTTGGCTGAGATACGTCGAATGATAGACACGGCATCATCAACAAACGAACCACCCTGACATGCTTCGACAGCCAGCAGCTTTAAGATCTGAGTGAGGAATTGGAAGCCCGCCACTAAAACCGTCATGACCTGCGTTGCGGCAGCAGGTGACATCCCGCCCGCGGTGAGATGTTGGTTAAAAATGCTTCGAGCTATGTCCATCTTCTCCATAATGTCATTGGGTAGATGGAGATAAAAGTACTGAGACCCTCCGGAAAGTAATTGGGGCTCATACTCTGTCCTCTCGTGGACCGGGACATTGCAGCTGAGGTATCGATCGAATTGTGCAGCCTGTGCAGAACACGTTTGACAAAGAACCTTCTTTGATATTGCGAAACAAGGACATATGCCTGATTTAGCCCAATTCATTGGTGCGTAGTTGTAGGAGATTGCTGGATAAATGAGATGTGGTACTGAAGTACTGAAGTGAGGTAGGAGCGCTGGAAGGGGGATCCGGATAGTTGGAAATGGTTGGCCACGCTCATGCTGGCTTTTATACTGTGGATGCCATCCAGCATTACACATTTATTCAAAGGACATTGCGCTGGAAGCAACGCGAGCGGAGACGGCCTAGGTATACTAGTACTGTAGGTAAGGCAATCTGTTTCCCTGAAGCGCAGTGTTTTGCCAAAAAGGGGTTTGGCGCCCAATTTCGAAGCATGATTGGGCGCCAGACCCCTTTGTTTGGCGTCGCCAATGTTGGAAGGTAATCGTACAGCTAATATTGTATTGTATCAAAGGGCCCTTTTACGCATGTGCACTGAACACGTTGGAGCGCTGCGACATTGTCGTTCACCGGCCCAGGCAAAGTGTGACACGATTAAGGCAGCTAACGGCAAGCGTCGTAGCGTCTTGGTACTCAATATGGGCCGGTTGTTGATCTCGTGCTGCAGACTCTGTTCAAGGTTTGAGAATGTAAGTCGCGAGATACATAGCCAAGTGCTCAAAAAATCGTAAAACGTCAATGATACCCATGATTTATATAAAATACAGCAGAATCTTCACAATATTAAGGCGCATTGGTACATAGAACATAAATCACATTAATTTCAATTTCGATTTCGCATTTACATATACAACTTGAATGACCAAGCGTTCGAGTAATCGAAGCACAAGCGCCTACACTTTGATTCGATCCTTCAATTCCAACCTCCAGCTCCATCCCTAACTTTCTCTCGTGCACATCATAATGTTGCCCCTTCATCCAAACTCGAGTTGCACCCCACACCCATACCCTTAGACTCAATAAACTCACAAAACCCCATCACTTCGAATCGCACACTGCCCAAAGTCCTTCTTTACCAATCCCTCAGGCTGCGGGAGAATGTTCTGTAATAAAATCAACATTAATATCAACATCAATAATACTTATAATACACCGCATATCCATGCATCCAAGACCTGAAAAGACGTCGACTTACATGTGTGAATATACCAGTTGGAATGCCCAGCGTTACACATGCATTGGGCGAGTCCTGGGGCGATTACGATTAGGGTCAGCACCCATTCGAATTCAATTGAGATGAGTAATCGGAAAGAGTACGTACCACGATAGCTCCGACGTGGGATTCAACAGGGGCGGCTGAGAGGAGGAGATCTGCAGGACAGGGATGGATGGATGATGGGAGAGTTGAAGATGAGGTTTACGTTAGCGTGAGCGTCAGCGGTAGAGAAGATGAAATTGGCGAGCGTCAATACGTACAGCATTGTTCTCTCGCTAGATAACGTTGAAGTTGGTTGAACGATGTTAATAATGTAAGATTAAGATGAAGAGAGGTAAAGGACGTACTATATCCAAGCTAATCCACGAAAACGACAGGCGAAATGAAAATTAATCGACATCAGCGCTCGTTCATTGAAGTTGAATCTGAGTTATATGTGAAGATGGCGACGTACCTTCATCAAATAAGCAATCGCATTAAGTGCTGCTTGTTTATACGCAACAGTGCTGCATTACAACCAACATCGATAATCGCATGGTATGAGGTATGAGCGGGTATAAAGAGTGAAATCAATATAAAAAACACGTACGCATCCATATTATACTGCTTCCCATCTCCATCTAACAGTCCCAACTCATAAGACCGCAGCCAGATAAACGAGTACATAAAAAAAGCGACACGCACGAACGTCCACACTCAGACCTTCAAACACGAGCTATAATACAACACATTTATTGAGATCAAGACAACCCAAAAGACCGTTTCGAACGCACCTTTTCAGAATACACAGGATCAATAGGCGACGGTAAAAATATCGGCTGCTTCAACGCAAACTTTTCGACGCCGCCTTTAATCACGCTGCAGCTAAAAGTAATTATACCCGCCATTTCAATGGCACCGCAGAAGGACATCTACACCGCGCGCGAAACATGCACGCGTATCATAGGAATACATAAGGTTTCGAATGAGTGTGGGTTTGACAATCACAGACGAACACTCACCTCCCCATCACCCTGCGAAAAATGTAAATCCCCAACCGAAAAATTCGCGCCTTTGACAAATACAGGGAAATAGCATCTCGAACCTCTCGACAGATTCTTGATCTACATAGATTCAAACAACCCACACGCACGTTAGTAAATTGAAATTTGAAAGCGCGCATACAACCATGCCCATGCCCATCCTCGAGATCAACTAAAATTTAATAAAAAGCAATACTCACATCACAATTCCCACCATGCTCACGCCCAGGCACCGTCCTCGCACCCTCCCTCGCAACCCTCTCCCTCACCTCCTCACTCAGCCCCTCCTGACCCACATACGCGCCCCTCCTCTCCGGCGGAAACGCAACAGGCGGCACAGGCCCCTTATTCCCATTCATCGCCACATACTCGTCAATGAGGCCCTGCTCACGCTTATTCCACTCCGCGAGAAGCTCATGAGACGGAGCGGTGCCGATGAGCCCTGGGTGGGTGATGCCTGCGAAGCGCACGCCGGGGATGTGGCGCGATGTGGCGTAGATGCCGGAGATGTCCCATATGGCTTTGGCGGCGCGGGATTGGAATTCTTTGGCTGGAGGGGAGGGGATGTAAATAAAATGAAAAGGTAGGGGAGGGGATG
>NHTK01005577.1:0-10373 GCA_002938355.1 Panaeolus cyanescens | reverse complement strand
AGGCATTGCCTAGGTTGAATCATTCAACTATCAATAACCACTCTGGCAATATCCATCGTCACCACTATGTGGGATCACTTATGGAAGGAAGAACAGAGAAGTAGGGCCAATACGAAATTTAAAGAGTTGTTGAATCATTATCGAGTACGTTTCAATTTTTAAACCCCATATATGCATCCACAGTCGGTACTCATCAATATTAATTGGTCATGATGCCCGGCAGGATATGACGCAACACGGAACCCTCGTCCAAAAATTCATGAACACCACACTATCAGCATTTGAAATCGTCTGTGCGAGCCAACACACCCTAACCCGTGTTCAGCCCAACCTCAGCCGCAATAACAGTAACAGCAGACACGGGGGGCAAATAGCTGTCAGGTAACGTGGTCAAAGTTGACGGTCAAGTAACTTGAATGGTTAGACACAACTTAGACACAATTCACGTTTTTGGCCTCGTTGCAGGCGAGTTAACCCGGCTAATCCAGAGAATGAATCGAAATGAGCACGTGAATACCTCATAAAAGTGAGCCGGCAACTTGCAAATGAGCGGTTTGGATACTAATCATCCGGGCTGCTTAGCCAACGATGAACGTGCTTTTCATTAACTCAAACTGCCAAGAAAGGTGATCTGGGGATGCTTTAGGAAGTAGGATGGGAAATAGCATCTCACCGTCTCATGCAGGCAGAAGACATGCACAAAAAATGTCGTTAAAGTATGCGGGTCTTGATTTTAGTGTATATAGAGGAGGGTTATTAAATGAGTACACGAATGAATTATGAGACGGTCAATTGTAACAGACTGCGACAAGAGATCAACCAACAAGAAGCCAATAAGAATATACTGAATTTATTACGGTAAGTGTAGATCATGGGATAGAATATGTAACGCGAGGACAAGAGAAGACAATGCAGCACAACCGAACTAGTTGAGCCGTTAGAAGGAGGGTTTTTTGATCAAGATAGTGGATGACGGTAAATAATATACAAAACACTTTAGTACCTGCGATGCAAATCTTTGAGTAACTGCTTGTTAATGTCCTTCTCTTCCTTCGTCTCTGAGCATAAACACACGTCACTGGCAATAAGGTTCAGCTCCTGCGAGGTTAAGGTGTTCGGTTTCCCATCCTCTACCAAGACAACAACACAGCGCATCACAATGCAGTTGCGCTCTGCACTGTGGCGATGAGAAGCACGTCTGACAAGCTTTCCGAAATGGCTGCTCTCAGAGTTTGTGATAACCATGAGACCCGTTTCTCGTGCTGGGTTTGGACGGCGTAGCTCAATCCAGTGAGGTTCTAACCATCCAATACCATGACCACGCTTACAGCAAAAGCTAAAGCTCCCGTCTTCCTTTTGTGCCAACCAGACAACCAACTGAGTTCCAGGAATTCCGCCCCCGTTGACATTGGCCTTAATTTTGAGGTTTAGAATACGATTATCGATGAGCGGATGACGATAAGAGGAAGTCCACGGTGGAGGAGCAGAGAAATCTGGAATTAAATCAGATTTGTCCTGAGGAATGGGCGTTCTTGAATTAGGATCCCAGGCTGCAGTCAGCCGATGGCCACTTGGCCTAGAAAATGCTGAAGCTTGATCATGATAATACCTGCTTTCGGTATCCGGCGGATTAGGGCTTGCTGATAAGGACTCATACGTGGATGTTTCTTGATGACGAGGGTTATTTTTTGAGTATTCAGGTAAAGGTAGATGCGAACTGATGATAAAAAGTGATGTTAATGCAGTTCACCAGTAGTAGAAAATGTTGGCTTTTAATGATTTATCAGGACTTACCGCGCTTCAACGACATCATAAAGATCCAGCGTGATGTCTCTGAATGCACGATTGGGATCGTAGTTTTCATCTCGTACAACAATTTGAGTATGTTCCCTGCGTGCTAGAACGCTGATTATTGATGCGTAGCGACCTTTCCATGCAGTCTTCGTAATTAGGACACGAGTGCCAACCCAAGGCATGTATTCTCTTTTTGTCGAAGCAACAACTTCAGGAGCTACAGGAGCACGCGCCATGAAAGGCATTACCGCGTGCTTCACCTGGTTGATGTGAGCCTCGAGTTCCTAGAATATCTTTAATAAGAATTTGTATAAAATGTCCCATAACAGGGAACGTACCATAACTTGAGACTGATCGCCAGCGTCCGATGGCCTGTCTATGACATTTACAACGTCGCCATTGCTCTTCACAACCCAACCTCGAGCACCTGAAGCCAACTCGACGTAATCACCTATTCTCACCACCTTTCGCACAGAATACCACGGAAACAGTTGCGCGCCTGCACCGTTGTCCAACTTAACTTCTAGATAAGTTGCTCCAAGTCTCAAAACCGTGCCTTGGCAGTTAGAGACTTGATCCTCAACCAAATCGCCTTCCTGAATGGTCCATTCCCTCGGTCTTGGCAATTGATTCTGAGCTTGCCGTACCGATGGATGGTGACTGTGGATGAAATGGTGAAATACTGACGCAGGAATGGAGAACGCATTGGGACGAATTGAGCTGAATGAATACTTGCGACGAATAAGACCGTATTCAATCTGGTATCCGGCAAAGCGGAAATGATGTGGTCCTTCCTGAATGATTGGAAGCCCTATGGAACGTGCGAGTTCGTGTTCTTGAAAGATTTGCGCATCTGGAGTTGCCGCCTTGGTTTTTCTCTTCTTTGACAGGTCTTTGCCAGCGCGGAGGTATTCGGCCAAAGGCTGGATTCGGGGAACCAGAAGTACCTCCACACCCCATGCTTCAATACGGTCAACCAGTGCAATATCACCTTTATATCCTTTGCCTGCCCGCACAGTGACCCATTTTCCGCTTTCAACACCACTTGCTCGACTGGTGGATTTCATTGTCAGGAGCTTTGGCCAATCAGGCTGATCTATACCCTCCATCTTAGGACCCCTAGCATTCGTCCGAATACCAGGTGTTCTCATCAGCAGCTGAGTGACATTTGCATCAACCATTGCCTCTAGGTAAATGAAGCCACAGATCGATTCACGCAAAAATGCGCTACGTATACGCTCATGACGGGTTTTCTGTAGCAAGAACATAAGCGCTTCTTCCTCCATGCCTTCCTAAATACCCAATTGTCAAGACAGGCCATTGTGATTCAAATTTAAAATACTCACTCTACAAGCCACTCGATAAAGGGGGTATATACCAGCTCCTGACTCGTTAGTCGAGGAAGACGTGCCAGGATGATCGTGAGCACCAGTTGAGGCAGTTGTATGCCGGCGAAGATGAGCCAGAAAGCTCTCAATGTCATCTTCATCATTGTCGTCGTTTTCCGAGGCTTTATGAAGCTTATCCCAAGTATAATATGGCTCTGTTATAGAATCCCTATTTTCATTTACTTCGTCAAAGTCTAGGAAGTCTGTAGAAAAAATCAACGTGATCACAAGTCCGTCACCTAGGTCCAACTCATGAAACGTAAAAAACTGACCGCTTAAATCATCATCATCATTGTCATCCCGTTCTTCATTGCCTCTATCAACTTCAGCTTCAATATCAAGAAACGGGTTCACCTAATTAATGTAACCGACATAAGTAAACCCAACTTGAATGAATCAACACATGTCGAATGGGACTTACACGGGGCATATTGGTACGATGTTCGTTGGCTGTTGTATGTTTGTATAACTGAATCTTTAAGATGTTCTAAAACATGACAATGAGTCAAGTGTCATATGTATTTATTTTCTTTGCAATGGCCAGGCGCCTATGCTTCGTTTTTACAGAAGCGCATAGATGGTGTCCACCGACTGCCAGAGGTTTGCGTGCCTCTGCAATATTTTTATACACCTCATCTTTGGGGCATTGGTTCTTTTTAATTCAATGATACTTTGTACAGCTATCTAAATTATACTATACGTATAAAACGTACCTTTTTTGTAAAGCGTTCTATAGTTTCGTTGTGGTTTCGAGACAAGAGGGAAAAATTCCCGATTTAGACATCTGCTCTCGGATACGCAACGCGAACCTCTGATGCCGGAGTTTTCCGGCATCAGAGGTTCGCGTTGCATATCCGAGGCTGCCTGCCCTACTGGGAAAGGTTTTCTCCTTGTCCTCCAACCATCACCATTGCTATTCACAATGGTCGGTGGGAAGAGAGACCTCAGCGTTGTGCAACAACCAGTCAATGTATGTACACAAGTCATCAATAGATCCCCCAGAACCTTGTTGTTGTTCCATGTTTTGTTGTAGCCATGGCCTCCATTGCACAATGTGGATAGATAACCGTTGCGTACTCTGCGAGTTGATAAGTATATGATAGAATGTTTCTCCTAAAGTAAATACCCTTACGCACATTTAAAGTTCAAATATTTGTCGTTCACCAGAGAGGTAGATATGTAGTAAACTGAATACCAAAAACTCTGGATCCATGAAGTGCGGGCATGCACCTGAAATGCCAAGGTATACCATGGGCGCATTGTCGTAGGCAAATCCCCATTTATTCCATTTAAAATACCGTTCTAATAATCAAATTTCATTCTCAGGTCAAAGTCCTTTCATAGAACACGTTGCAAGAGATCTATTGTTCTCTTTGGCTTTAAAATCGCAAGGTAGGAGATGCTTTCATTCCTCATCCCAAATCTCTTACTATTTCGTCTGCAGTTCTTTTGACAAGTCTTAACCAATCTACGCCTAACATATGGATAACCAGCAAAATCAATCTACAGAGCATAAGCTGCCCTCTACTGCTGGTCGGCAGGAGCAAACTTCAAGTTCTCATGATGCTAGGAGGACTGCCGTGTCTACAGGTGGACTCAACACCCCACCCGCAACGCAGGTTTCCCGCATACCTCGCCCCACCACTACCCAGACCATCCCTTCAACAGTAACTGTAACACCAAGCTCTTCACCACCAGCGCTGCCGCCAATAACTCACCACTCATATTTCTCCGGCCTTGCCGACCCAGAATCGAATTCTGGTCTTGCCGTCGTTGCGCCCTCTGCGCCACTTCTCCATTATCATGACCACGGTGACCACAACAATTGCATTGGTTCTATGATGACATCGGCTTCAGCTTATTCTCAACCGCTTGGTCACCAAACAACTTCTTATCATCATTCTCATTCTACAAACCTAGGAACCTCGGATCCACACTATCCATCCGGAGGCGGATCGACACAGCGTTACGCAGATCATGAGATGGGCGATCCTGATCCGTTGGGCAGTGACAGCGCTCCATTTTCCTCAGGTCCACAACCGGAACATATGGACGTTGAAACGGAGGATTGGCGACGGGCAGTAGAAGCCAGGTACAGGAAGGAGATGGCTGAGATGAAGGAGCATTCCCGAAGGAAGCGGGTTAGAGAGGACGAGGACAACAATTCCAAGGACGAGATGGGGACTTCACCCAAGGCATCACGTTCGAACATGGGCCAAAAGCTAACCCAACAAGTTGCAAATCTTGAGAAGCTGTTAATGGAGGAGTGAGTTATGTTTTGTCAATGCAGCGCATCAACTGACCTGTATCTCTTTAGAAGACGTGCAAACGCAGAACGTTCAGCTGAGATAAAGGCCCTGATGGAGTTGGTGCGCTCACAGCAATCTTTGGTTCCATCGTAAGTCATGTTCCTTTATCATAACAACCATGCTTAGGGTTGACTTCGCGCTCTCATTTCAGGAATTCAACTTCCAACAAAGACGCTTCCACTAAGAAATCGTCTGGCAAGCAAAACCAAGCTTCAGGCTCCGGCTCAAAGAACAAGTATGTATTTTCCTCCGTCTCATGATGATCCTCCTTAGTATACTTGATTTAACAAAAGGAATATTACGTTAGGAACACCGCAACCACCAAAGGCACTTCAAAAACGTCTAAGGCAGCGGCCTCGGCACAGTCTCAACAGACAAAACAGAAGGCTAGGCAGCAAACACAAATCACTCAGCGCAGCCGCACGACAGCACCAGGTTCTGGTGGTAACTTGGCTAGCACCTCGCGTGGTCAAGGCAGTCAATCAGCTGGCAACACGAACGATGGTGGTGATGCGGGTGGGGCTGAAACGACTCCACCTAAGCCATCGGAGCAAGGCAACAACACTGGCCAAACTGACCAGGGGAAAGAAGGAGACAACAATGACAAAGACTCAGACAACGACGCTGAAAACCCCGACGATTCAAATAAAAAGAAGACTCGTCGTGTTTATGCACTTTCAAAGACAGATGTTTCTACTGAGGCGCAGAGCATCAAGGTAAGTCGGTTTACACGCTCAATTACCCTCTATTAAATTTTTTTGGCTAGCTTGCTTTCATGTTTCATATACGAGTTCTTTGGAATCAGATCTCTCGCACATCCATACCGTCTGATCCGCCTAAAGAGGTCTTGAAACAGTTTGATCAGCGTTTCACCTCTGAGGACGACCTTTACAAGCAACGACACGCAGAGCCCATCATTCATCCCAACAACGTTAGCATTCAGCGGTGGGACGAGATCCCTCCTGATCCCCACAACAAAAACATTATGCGCCTCCGACAAATACCCGACACTGCATTGCAGATGATGCGGACAACAGCTGCACGATATGGCTTGAAGGCGTGGGCACCCGATCTTCGTCAAGCGCCTTATGGGCTCTACAACTCAGCATGCAGGATGTCAGCCATTGATAGCTTCCGTCAAGCTGTTATTGCTCAGGTGTACGCTATGTTTGCTCCAACCACCAGGTTCATCAGCGATATGGATTTACTCATCAAGATTTATGATCATACCGTCCACTACTTCCACTATCGACGCTACGTGAGGGAACTCGCAAACCCTGGCGCAAATGCGGAGCAAGATGAGGATAACACTGTAATGCAAAATAGACTTCGTGTAAGTTGTGCTCTTACTTATCAATTGTTTATATCATCTTGCTTATAACCATTTTAGCTTGCAAAGGCTCGGAAAACTTTTGCTATCAAAAGCGGATATCCTAAGCGCTATCTACCTTTGTTTACAGCTAAAGCCACATCCGACGACGAGCGTGCAGATGATAATGCCACGCAAGGTTCACGCCCAGTGTTCTGGATCAAGAGACGTCCGGAACGTTCCACGTGGGCTGAGAGATTTATCTGCAAATTCGAAGAACAACGACACGAATTCCACGAGCACGCTCCTGGCAAGAAGCGAATGGATCGAATCCGCATTATCCCACCTCCTTCAAAGCGGCTTGTATCACCGTTCAAGCGCCTCCCCAAGGACATGCCCCTTGATTACTTCGACCCTGTCTACTTCAATGAACGCACCCCTCGCCTTCGCAGCTTGATTGCCGACCAGGAAACGATGGTTTTTCTGCCAAACATAGAGGAGACATTTCAACGACCGGAACTTGAGGAAATGAAGAATCAGGACTTCCTCCTCTTGCCTGACATCATTGCACGAAGAAACCTGTATCAAACCGTCGACCCAAGTAAATTTGAGAGGACACCAGACACGGATGACGAAGATTTGGAGGACGAGGAGGAGACGGACGCTGAGAATGGGGACACCGCAGATGGTAACAAAGGACAAGAAGATGCTGGAGTCACGCTTGCCCCCGCAGATGCACAGTTGGAGGATGGCCGACGTGAACGTCTTGCTGCTTCTTAATTATGGTAGCCTTTCAATCCTTATCCATTTGATCATGATATACCCGGGTTTTTGTGTACTTGTATTGCTACCGTTTTTTTTCTCTGATCTCGCGTATATATATGTACATTTTTGTATTCACTTTGCTTTTGTTGATTTCTCCCCCTTTTTTATAATGCCACCACGACGGCCTACGCAGGCTGCTAGCCAGTCAGGGCCTAGTAATCCAAATCGCAAAGGTAGCACTGCTATCTGTTTATGTATCTATCATGGTTGTAAAAATGCAACATTTACCAATCGTACTACTGGAGAAGTCCATCCTGGCAGAGAGGTATCTCGTCAGACGCTCTCAAATCACCGAAAAAAAGATCAGAAATGGGCCGCTCTTCAAAATGCCACGGTACGATATAATTTTATCCTAACCTACAATACTAATGCTATATCTACAGCCATCTGCGGGCACTGGCCCGCATTCCGTTCTGCAAGACGTAGCTGGGATTATACCAGAAAGGGCACCATCGCCCTCGATCACCCTTCCCAGTGAATCTGGAAGCGACGCAACCATTGCAATGGCTGTTGATGAAGCAAGTGCGCCCAGCATAGGCCCGTGGATTCTACCGGCCTTCCCAGATACACCATGTATGTTCCGAATTGCTTTTTTCTCACCAAACAAAAACTGATTTACTGTAGCAATTTCCACCCTTCAAACAGCAATTCAAAGCCTTGTCGACATTCTTGCAGTGTGGTTGTATGCCTTATGCGGACTCAGTCGCCAATCCACTATTTGCGTTCTGAAGGTCCTCCATAACATCATCATCCTCGCCATTCAAGTTGGATACCTTTCTTCTCAAACGGATCTGCCGCTGCGACCTGGAGGCGCATACTTCACCACTCCATTTGACGTTCGGACAGCAATCACGCACCTATCTATCGAGCCAGTACTTAAACGATCAGTCCATTGCCCAGCATGCTTCAAGTGGTATGACGGCATCCAATTTCCGGTGCTGTGCTCTTTCCGTCCAACATACAGGAGCCGCATCTGTGGAACAAGGCTGGTAGAGGACATAGCGACTCGACGTGGTCCCCGTAAAGTTCCCCGACGACTCTATACAACGCAAGACTTCAAATCTTGGCTGGAATTTTTTTTATCTCGCCCAGGGATTGAAGAACAGATTGCAAAGTCATACGCCCATCATCCAAATCCAAATGCTATGAGAACAGTCTGGGACAGTCCCGCCTGGCAAAGCATCCGCACCGAAAACAACCTCCCATTCTGCACGCAACACGGAAATCTTACATTCAGTTTCTACATCGACTGGTTCAATCCTCTCGAAAACAAAACCGCCGGACGTTCAATCTCGAGCGGTGCTATCATCTTCTATTGCCTTAATCTTGACTATGAACTCCAGACCCTTCCCGAAAACGTTTTTATTGCTGGCATCACTCCTGCTCCACATGAGCCCGACGTTATTTCTATTACGCATCTCTTGGACCCCATTGTTGATCAATTCCTTGATATGTGGAATGGATCAATAATACGCACATATTTACACCCGCAAGGGATTTTTTACCGTGTTGCTGTCCTACCTGGGATTGGAGACATGCCCGCCATGCGAAAGGCTTTTGGTAGAGCAGGAGTTGGGTCTAATCGCCATATGTGCTCACTGTGCCAAATCTCAAAGGACAACATTGACGACATCGACACAATCTTTCCCCCACATGTCGGAGAAGATATTCTTTTGGCAAGCACGAGATGGAAAGAATCTGCGCTGCGCAAGGAACGCGACATGATATTTGCGGAGGCTGGAGTTCGCTGGTCACCACTTCTTCGGCTCACCTATCGTGATCCTGTCAAACACACCATTGTTGGCGCAATGCACAATTGGATAGAGGGTGTCTTGCAACATCACGTCCGGGTCTATTGGAGCATTGGTGTACCGGCTGGGGTTGCATCAACACGGGCTAAAGCTAAACAGCAGTCAAATCAGTCTGGTGCCAGTATTGCTCTCCCTGATACTCCAACTGTCACCACCCTATCAATTGACGAGCACGGATACGCTATGGACGTTGACGACGATGGCAACTCTGATTCTGGTAGCCAGCGAACTTACTCAACGGATACGGTCGATGGTACAGAAAGCGAGGGTGATTTCGGTCAAGGTGACACTGACGACCTTGAAGACGAGGAACCAGCACCGCGCGCAACTCAGACATTCACCCAAAGCCAATTAGATGCTATACGGTGCTGTATTGCTGATGTAGTAATTCCATCGTGGATTGATCGACCACCATCTAACCTTGGCGAGGCGAGTCATGGAAAGCTCAAGGCAGACGAATGGCTCACCCTCATCACGATATTTCTCCCTATGATCCTGCCTGAAATATGGTATGAATCGGCGTATCACACTCTCCTTCAAAACTTTGCCTACTTGGTGACATGCACAAATGTTGTCTGCAGCTACACGGTATCCCCTTTCTTTGCCAACCTTTACACAAACCACTACGTTGCCTATCGGAAGTCATCACTTGCTCTATTTCCCGAATGCAAATCACGGCCAAATCACCACTTTGCGATGCATAATGGGGAACTAATGCAGTATTGGGGACCCCTTATTTTACTCAGTGAATTTACTGGAGAAAGGTTCAACGGGATTCTCCAAAAGACAAAGACAAATGGACGCTTGCGTATGTTTCTATTTGCTAAGCTCATCATATACACAACCCCGCTGATGCCGTAGACGATATCTTGTTTCAGGTGATATGGACTACACTAGACTGGCCGGGGTTCGGTTCGGTTCGGGTTCGGCCATTTTT
>NHTK01005576.1:0-10315 GCA_002938355.1 Panaeolus cyanescens | reverse complement strand
CATCGATGACACAAAAAAAGTGACATCGATTTGCCCGTCGTGTTAGTCACGGCGCTATGGGTAGAGTGCGTCAAGCCGATGGAGTTGGGTTGTGGTGTTGTAATTGAAGAAGGTTCACTGTCAGACGAGTACAATTTGATTGCCTCGACGCAAGTGGGGCCTAGTGAGGTGGTGGCTGGAGGCAATACCTCCTCAACTACCCTTGACTTTGGTGCGATCTCGTCATGGTACATACCAGCCGTCGATGGTGCTAAATGCATGGTAGTAGTCATTGTATTGACCATCGAATTGGATCCAGCTGGTGTGGTAATTGAAGCAACTGCATTCAAGCTGTCGACGTCAGTGACTACGTCTTCCCTCAAAGGTATTCTATTGTCACGAGCATTCAGCGTGTGGACAATCGGACTGGTGGAGGACGAAGTTGTGCTCAATTGACGAGGATGGTCTGCGCCTGTTAGCGTTACTGCGTGCAAGCCGTCATTCAGACTGCTGTTCTGGGGTGAAACCTAATGTTAGAAAAGCAATTAGTCTAAGAGTCAGCGTGCATGTGGGAGAACCCAAACGATTCCTTATCAGTCTGATGAAACTCGTAGTCTTGAAGCGTCGCAGACGTCTCTTCGTCAATGGAGTGGGGAGCAGGGGAGAGGATAACTTCCGTGAGAGGAGGACTTGATTCTTCGACTGCCTGTGCACTCGATTCGATTGCTTGTGTTGTTTCCACGTTCAAGGGGTCTGTTGACTTGCTGAGAGCCTCGTGTGAGTCCTCGTTGTAAGGAAGTAATTGACGTAAGACTGTTGTTGGAGCACGCAAAAAATAAGAATACCTTTTCATAACCAGGTTCTCGAAGATTTATTTCTAGATCAACTTGAGGATGTAGGGTAGGTGACAAAGGTGGTGGTGTATGAGGAGAGGGTGGTGTCGGAGGGCGCGAAAATCCAGACTCTTCGATGTCGATCATCAACTTGGCTCTGCGAGCAGCAATTCTCTTGGTTTCTTCATTCAGCGCATCCGAGTCATCGTACGACAAAGCTTGAGCAAAACAGAGGAATTTCTCTTGTTGGCGTAACTCCTCCAAACGTGTGCTGGTACTAGCGTACAAGAGACGAGAAAGCTGGCCTTGTTTTATGTCTGCTCGCCCCATGCGTATGGACCCTGCTTTGCCCCTGAGGCATTGATGGAGCACCTCCATTGCCGACTGATGTGTAGCATGAAACTTTAGAACTTTAGGTGCTCCCTGGACCCACCTCTAGTAGACAGTCAGACCATATGTACTATATTGATGTCCAGAACGATTTCGAGGATCATAGACGTACCTTCCAAAGACTCTGAGCCCGCAATTTCTGGAAAGTTTGCTCCGCTTTCGTCCTGGAGCTAGGCATTTCCATGAGATTCCACATGGATGTAACGATAAAGGCGTGATTTGGGCATCCATCTGAGAGCTGCTTGAAAATCTCGAGACAGTGACGTTTGCTTCCCGAAATTCGAGTTGCGTTTACAGGAAAAAAATACAAGAGATAAGCATTATCCATTAGCTCACTATCGATGTACGTGTATGATTTAAAGATTCTGGTAACCGCAAAGAGCATAATGAGCACGTACTGGTTTTCTGCCCATTTGGATATCTCATGTATAATAGCAAGTTCGGAGATGTTGGGGTCTTCTAAGCCAGGTGTATCGACAACCACAATCGAGCGTGGTGGATCTTTTACGATGGCATTCTTCAGGTGGTAAGCGGTCAGTTTCTGGGTAAATCCCTCAAGCCCGAAACTCGTTATTCCCATGTCTCTCCCAGCCAGACATTGGATAAACTTCGTGGCCAACATGAGCAATTTATTTTGTTTGCTAGTTTCAGAGCTCTTACCGTGCTTTTTCCGGCGCCAGCTGGGCCCAACAAGCTGCACATTGGATCAATATTTGTTACAGGTCCTCATAGACTCATCACCTACTAAAAAACAAGCGGATAGTACTGTGGTTCATCGATATGAAAGGAAAATTGCTCCTCGGATGGTAATATTTGGTGAAATTGTGCACCCTTTGGCCACTCGACTGCTGTCACCGTCGTTCCTGTCAAGATATTGGCATAAATTGTCGATGACTGCCATTCAAATTCTTGTACTTTGTGTAACATTGGCTTCGAAATAGAGACTGAACTTGAATTGAAAAGGGGATTGTGGGTATTGGTCAAGGCGCAAGGAATGCGTCCAAAGTGGCCAAAATGAGCTGTAGTGAGTGTATGAATCCAAGGATTCGAGGTCACGGTCCGAAGGAGCAAGCGTTTCATATTGAAATTAAATGATCACGTCAGCCCCGCGGCCAGTAGATTTCGATCATAAAGTTCATTAAATCAGAAGACATTGACGGTGACCAACCACACTAGGTGCGGTTGGGTACAGATAGAGCCGATAAGCAACGAGGTACGCATCACCCTCTCGACGAGCGGGAAAATATTTAAAGGTTCACAGGATAGCAACCCAGAGCATTCACTAACCGCAACTCTGTTTCTGGAAGCACCATGTTCTCATCCATTATACAACGGCTGAACCCCAACCGCCCGGGCATAATGCGCAAAGTCCTCAGAATCTATGGAACTCCAGACATGATCCCATTCCAAAGCGTTCAGGCTAGCACTGTGGATGTCCCTTTAAAAAAGGCAACATATCAGAGACCCAGCCCACAGGTTATTGTGTAAGAGGTAGTCTTTTGTGTTTGCTAATAAATTAGTAACAACGCGTTCTTTTGCGCATATAGATTGTGTGGCCCGAATGTAGACGGCGTAAGTAGTGAGATTCCTGACACTACGTTGGCATTTCTTTTATTTAATAGGAACTCAAGTTTATGGGGGCCTTCAATATTGATATTAGTCACTGTGCTTCTCCCGACTATATGAGCACCATGCCGCACTGCCAGGCATATCTGCTCGAGAAAGTTGTGACGGGGGAAACGCTGCATTCTCATGAGCACTCACCGGTCGTTTTTTTGGTCATCCAAGACACTGTGGATTTAGCTAGATTAACTTCGACCGGGATATCGATGCAGGCGACACGTTTGACATCGGCATTTTGTTCATGGAGGGATTCGGCATTCAGGTGACTGCAGCATTTCAGTTACTTGCGCTGTTCTGATCTACAACTCCGTCCTTCTTGTAGCGAATTTAGAAGGAAACCGCCCCTAAACTCAACAATTTGGGTCTACTTCAAGGAGACTGACTATGAGACAGAAAATCTTGATCATCTGATAGCCAAACTTGCTCATATGCGGCCCTCTCAAAGAGCCTTTGTCGTATCAACAGAGATGGAGTCAAGTATCAGTACCAGAAAAAAGGTATATTGCGCGTTTTCTAGCCAAGCCTTCTATTTTTAAGACAATTTTAAATATGCTTTTTTTCTAGTATGAATTCACATTTTTCGGCACATTCAAATCGGCAATGAATATCCTAGATGGTGTCCTGGGGTTGGCTGCCACCAATCCACAGTTTGGAATGTGTAATAATTCTCGTTCCCATACTAATTTACCGAGAGAATGGCCTCTTTGCGACCGTCATCTCCATTACTGAATCCCTGGCTCAGACCAAAGTGAATGTCGCCATTAGTTAATCCCTGTAGAATATTGTATGTCATGGTACACAGGAAAGGATATGCCACCGTTGACCGTGTTGTTGTCTGAGTGATGTATAACTTGCCATCCGTTGAGCGAGATAGGTTCCCATTATTGACGTCGACATTGTGTGACGTACCGAACTGCTATGATTTTCAATTGCCACGGATTTTGCCGTGAATTTGTAGAAAATTATATGGGCAAAGTTTTGTGCGATGGATAATTTGAAGAGCCTTTAACCTGATTCCGAACGTTTTTATGAAGTCTGAATTGTCGTTGGCTTGAAATTCGACAAGTATCATGATTGATTTCGAGAACAATTAATTAATTAATTATTACCTGCTAATTCGAACGACCTTGGGCACGAACGGTATTCCAGGGACCTAGCCTGCGAAGGTAAGTAAATTATAGGTTTTTATATGTTTTATGATGTGGTCGTCCTCTCCATCGTCTTCAGACTCCTCTGAAGACTCGTGAGCTAATATGTCATCGCTAGAGGAGACGAGGCCCCAAGGCGGTTCCATACCCAACTCAACAAATGCCTGTATAAGTCGAACATCAAGCTTTAGCATTTCAAGAGTGCGGAGCTGCTGCATCATGGCATAATAGAAAGCGGTGGTGTGGACTGGGGTCGAGGGAGAGGCTTGACTGGTGCTAGTACTGGCAACTTGTGCGTGTTGAATCTTGGACTTGGCGATGTTGAAACAGTACAGGCCGATTCTGAAGCCGATGTGGAGGTGCATTTTGCGGGGGACTGGGAGATGGATGGTAGAGAGGGTGGGAACGTCAATTGCGAGGATGGGATCACAACCGTTCCGCAGCCCGTAGGAATGCTTGTATTCGAGCGTGAAGTCTTTGAGCGTGCGGTGACATCCTTGTAAAGCGTCTTTAAAAACAAGTAGCTAGATAGAGGTGCCTTGATGAGAATGCGGTGTTAGAATGTTTATCATAATGAACGTTCAAAATGAGACGACAATATAGGAGAAAAAACGTGAAGGAGGCAATAAGAACAGCTCGAGACTCGAATAACATAAAAAAAAAATGAAAAAAAATATTCCACGCACCACATAAATACAATGATGTCAACGCAGGCATAAGATGAAACATCTTTCCGGATCCCAAGAATCAGGACTTGCGATCCGTGTTGGACTCATCAATCTCATTCTCCTCTTCCGTCTCTCCATCTTCCTGATACGATTCATCCACCGAGACACGTTTCTGCTCACGGGAGCAGCAAGGTTTGCATTGGATATTGAGGAAATTTTTGCATCGAAGCTGCATGGCCGCTGGCGAGCGTAGTTTCTCGAGGTTTTCGCTGCTAACATTTATGGTAAATGACATAGGTTACGTAATAGGTATTGGTCAGCCATCAAACAACCAAAATTGCTATATCCAGTAATTTTTCGCCCTTTCAGCCTTTCACCATCTGGCAGTTGGCTTGTCCTTCTTGATTTTGACGGCTACCAAGTAAAAACCACGACGATGACGCGCTGGTAAGTACCCATGCAGTCTTTGTTGACAGCTGATCTCAACGCCGACCAGCTACAGACTGAACCTTCAAGTTGACTTCCAACTTTGCCTGTACCCGTAACAACAAGGACGACGACACAGACGCAAGGGCAAACCACAAAGGACTTGGAATTGCGTACCTCAACCATGGCACCTACGTTTACCCCAGAGATATGACACAAGGTCATCAATAATCATTATTCTCTACTTTTCCTCGCCCGTTTCTTCCCATCATGTTCAAAGACCGCCACCATTCCTCTGATTTCTGAACCTCTGCATTTTCTCTTGTCCACCCCTCACTCCCTCCTCGCGCTGGTCAGGTCCCACATGTTCACGCCATAATCTGCGACATCCCTACTCCAGTATCAATGGTCAAAACCGTATTACGCCTCCAGGAAGTCCATCATCATCCCAAACCTATATATCCTCTGTGCGCACCATGAACTCAAATCGTGCCAAATCAGGATGATGAACTGGATTGCAGTGTCGCACTACACTTACCACCACCACCACCCAATTAATTTCCGTCGGATTCTTGGAGCATGAAAAACGGTACAACATACATACCTCCAGATACCCATACCAACCCAAAACAAATGGTCGCGCACCCTTCCTGCAAGTCATATGCACCCCCCTTTGACCATCCACTCCGCGTGAGTATCTCGTTCAATTCCTTTGGTACTTTGTTGAAAGACTGAATATCTAGAAGATGCAACTATTCTACAAAAACTGAAGAGACTTAAGAGTGTGTAGATGAGTGGTCAGGATGACATACCTCTGGAAATCAGCGCAGCGTCAGTATATTTAGCCACCGCAGAAATTCCTGGCAGTTTAATTTCGTTGCTTTAGATACCTACAACGCTTTCTCGCATGCTCATTGACCCAAAGTCGCACTCACCATCCGTCTCTATGGCTCCTTTGCAGCATCAGAACCTCATCCAAGGTCCCAACACTCCTCTACCCATATCGTAAATAGGAAAGAAAAGACGCGCGTCTCTCTTGCAGCACACGAGGGCTCTTGGGAACGGGCCCGCCTTTTGGTTCTCCTATGTGTCAGTTCAAACGGCCAGCAACGTCCTCCACCGGCTCCAACTCACATCAACGGTTCATCTAATCGCGTTGCTTCCGTCACTCGTTTTCTTACCTACCAGGCTACCACGACCACCCCACAAACGCTTTCTCCGTTCATCCACCCTATCTCTTACCCACATGCCATACATCTCACACATCTTGTCCCAAGCACCTCCCCTCCTAAACCCCGTTGAGTGAAGTAATATTCTACCCTGCTGGTCGAGGATGAAGAAGGGACGCTATGGGCGCAGAGAGTGGGGTATGAACTCAAGTAGTCATGAGTGGAAGGGGCAGTAGGAGATGGAGGGGACGAAGACGCAGATTCGGTGTCAATGGCTCGCAATCATCAACGCGAGTGCCTTGGCCTCGCAATACATCACGAGTACAAGGAGGCAGTGGCAAGTCATTGGAGTGGATGGGAGTTTGAGCGCATATAGCCATCTCAACGACAGCCACGACTCTGGTTATCGCAACATGGGCAAGGGTGTGACGGGGTTCCAACTTTTTCTTGAACTAGGCTGGCTTTTTACCTTCACGACACTCGCCCTTTGGCTCTTGAACCTCTCCCACCCCCCAGTTATCTTCCCAGATCACTCAGCAGTACTCACCTCTGGTCTCTTAACTCCATGCATCATTCTGGTCCAACGCACACTCAGCGCACGCCAATGACGGATTCAAAATTCGACACTCATACTTACGAGGTCGTCAATCGCCTAGATGACTTGGACGTCAGCGTCGCGGCTGGGGTTATGACCCTGGACTTGAAATGATATCAACATATCTGGAGTCAATTTGCGAGGTTGGAATCTTACCCTATGACCAAGAGCGTTATAGAGGTTTCAGAAAGAGGACTTGCATGCATAACCATGCGTCTTTTCTCGCCATCGTCCTTACCGCGGAGCGCATATATTCAACCAAAACCCATCGTGTCTGCTGAAGCGTCATCACTGGTGTGCTCCATGCTCGACGTTCAACACTCATCAAGATTCATCATGCCTTCAAAGCCTCAACCAAGCGCGTCAGCGTACCTGTATAGTCCCTCTCGATAGTCAATGCTCAAAGGTCGCCAGTGCATCGTGAGGGGAGTGGAAGGAATGACGGGGGATTTTCGAGCAAAGGTGTTAGAGGCAGAGTTATCTGGGGTTTCAAGGAAAGAAGGGGGGTTGATGGTGGTGTTAGGGTTGGGGTAGAGTTGATTTAGGGGGTCATCGATCAGCGCTTGTTTTGGTTTGATCGCCTTATTGATCTCCCGCTTCTTTCGTGATGTTTCGCTCGAAGAATCGTTCTATAATCGACGTACTTAGTGAGGATTGTGGTGTATAATGTACCCAAAGATATTCTTTTTTGATTTACCTTTTGACGTGGTGTCATCAGAATACTATGTTCTGCTAACAACGCGTAGGGCCGACGTAGTACTGAAAAATTCGACTATAAGACGCACTCAAAACCGCATCATAATAATATAATTTGTGTGTATTACCAGCGTATACTATACGATGCCCACTAGTCCGAGAAAGATTAATGTCAGGAAACCGATGCCATGAGTAATACAAAGGAGAAAAAACAATCAAGCATGAGGGAATCAGAATGAGTGATGAAAAAGGAAGAGAATGATATACGTGTATAATGAGGGAAGTTTGAATGTCCATAACTGTGAATGACCCGAGAACGAGGGAAAGAAAAAAGATAAGATAAATGCAAAATGGCGCCCATCCTAATCCGATTCACCTCCAATAAAAACCGTTGGCATGTAATCGAAACGCAGGTTGTAGTGGAGAGAGCGGAGTTCACTCATCAGTTGCTCCTTGAGATGACTTTCCAGCCACTTCCGATAATCTCTGGCCAACTCCTTCATTTCTTCCTCTTGCTTCTTCTTTTTCTCCTCTTTCTCTTCCACAGCCTTCATATCCACGTTAGATTGATATCCATCGTAATCCTTATCGCTGTTCACTGAACTGGAGTAGATCTCTTCGTCTCCGTCAGCGCTTCGTTTATCCGCATCGCCCTCCTCATCCTCATCCTCACTGTTCTCATTCTCATGGGTCGCCTCCTCCGCATCTCTCTCCTCATCTCTCTCCTCACCCTCATCGCTTGAGTCCTCATCCTCATCGCTCTCCTCATCCTCATCGCTCGAGTCCTTATCCTCATCGTTCTCCTCATCTTCGAGCTCATCGCACTCCTCGTCCTCAACTCTCCCTTCATCTTCAGGATCCTCCTCATTCACAACGATCAATACATCTCTAACTTCTCTCTCGTCTTCGTCGATGATCTCCGAGTCAATGAAACCCTCTACTTCCTTCCCAGACCTATCATCGCCACCCTCAGATTTGTCGCTCTCCCCACCCACGTAACTTTCTTCATCCCATAAAACGCTCTCCTCAGGCTCTGTGACCCGTTCTTCCTCGCTGTCAGTCTCCGTATCGCGTTCTGTGGTTCTGGGCTTATCGGCATACAGTCCGAAATCCAATCGAAGAGCCTTCAAAGCCGGAAAACCGTGCTCTCGGTGTTCAACGAATGTCTTTCGTAAGCTATCGACGAATTTCGACATCGAGGAGCACAGAGTGGACACAAAAGGCTTTGGTTTACCGATATCGAAAGACATGTAAACGCACGAAATGACGTCTTCGAGGACTGGGAAATGCATGGCGGCAAGTTTTTCTATGTGCTTCCCGGGCGTTTTGGCCCAATCGTAGGTAGGGCTGACTTCCCAGTCGAGGCGGAGATATGTAAGAGTGTCCTGAATGTATCGTGTACACCGTGGAATGCGCATAAGCTCTAATGACCGACCTAAACGGTATTAAAACACCAGAAATTAATAAATCAAGGCAATATATAAGAAGATGAAACAACCAACGCACCACGTGCATAAAAGAATGACAATACGGGCATCCTCATCCTCTTGAACATTTTATAGGGCTTTTGCATCACTGAATCGTCTTCCTCGAGAATATACTTGTCTGTATCAACCCAGATATCGAGGTGCTTCAGCTTTGGAAATCGCACTTTTCTACCCCTGCCAGTTGTGAAGAAATCTACCACCATTTCTGTCTCTCCAGCGAATCGGGCCTCGATTAGTTCGTCAAACAATACTGAATCCGTTGCTGCCAGTTCACTCTTTGTGAATGTGCGCTTCTCTAGGGAGACGGTATAATCAACGTAGGCGTCGCATTGATACCCACAACCATAGGTAGAGGTAACGTCAAAGTCCAAGACTTCGAGCTTGCGACAAAGAGACAAGGTGTAGATACAGTTACCCTTTGTGCCCTTGCTGCAGAACATTTTGAGATTAAAGCCGTTGGAAGACGGATAGATAGCGTCGATTTCGGACTGATCAAGCGACGAACTGATCGAACATCCATGAAGTGTGAGGGTGGAAAGAGCTGGTGATGCGGCGAGAATATGAAAGAGGGGAACTTTCTCCATGTGTTCAATGGTAAGCGTTATTAATTGCTGTAGATATCGTCCTAAAAGAGTGTTCCTGTTGTATAAGGATGTGACATCGGGGGGCAATTTTGGGGTGGAAAGGTGGTGCAAGGAGTAGGCCGCACGGCTGTGTGGGGAGTGCAAGTACGCAAATATGTCGTGCGTAATGGTCATAGTGGTGACGTTGGGGAGGTTGAAAAACACAATTAAAGATCCATCATCATTCGGAATGGACCAGACATCCTTGGGAACCATTCTTGGACTGCTGAACTCTGCCACAAGAGACGTCACAGCGTTTTTAAGGTTGGCGCCGCGTTCATTGAGGATATTAGCAAGGTTCCTGAGGCGGTCCAACGATGCTTGTTTCTTCTCTGCGGTGAAACCAATATGGATCTCCTGGAAGACATAGGGGCGACAGATACGAAGATAGGTAGGACTTTTGCGAGACAAGAAGCGCACGACAGATTGAACGTGTTCTTTATCTTCGGATGTGGTAGCGTAGTGGTCGAGAATTGCTTTGATTATTTCCGGAGAATATTGTGGACCAAAAGAGGCCTTGGCCTTACGTTGGGTTGATGAAGTTGTCTCGCTGTTCGATGACTGGGACATTGGAACTCGGATATGGGTGGTATAGATTATTCACATTCTACAGGGGCTATATACTTTAGTACTGAATGGGAGGATCTGTGCTTTGCACAGATCCGCCTTCTTGGACAC
>NHTK01005575.1:0-10279 GCA_002938355.1 Panaeolus cyanescens | reverse complement strand
GGTCACCTCGGCGCGGAATTGGACAAGCAATTGCCCCCCGTGTAAGATGCCTTTGTATTGCACATGAGGCATCGTCGTGATGACTGTAAGCCGAAAGGCGATGATTCATGACTCATGATTGTGGCAGTTCATATTTCAAACTCCGCAATCCTGGGGTATAATAACGCTCCATAAAGGGGTTTCTTCCAGCTTCATCCTTTCATCTCACTACTACCTATCATCTACAATCCACCATGCAGATCTTTGTAAAGACTCTCACTGGAAAGACCATCACCCTTGAGGTCGAGTCCTCCGACACTATTGATAACGTCAAGGCCAAGATCCAAGACAAGGAGGGGTAAGTTGCTGTTACCACTGGTAAACAAACCGTTGCCCATTGTACTATCTAGTATCCCACCCGATCAGCAGCGTCTTATCTTCGCTGGAAAGCAACTCGAGGATGGTCGTACTCTTTCGGATTACAACATTCAGAAGGAGTCTACCCTCCACCTTGTCCTCCGTCTTCGCGGTGGAATGCAGATTTTTGTGAAGACGTTGACTGGCAAGACCATCACCTTGGAGGTCGAGTCATCTGACACCATTGACAACGTCAAGGCCAAGATCCAGGACAAGGAGGGCATTCCCCCCGACCAGCAACGCCTCATCTTCGCTGGCAAGCAGCTCGAGGATGGTCGCACGCTCTCGGATTACAACATCCAGAAGGAGTCGACCCTTCATTTGGTCCTTCGTCTCCGTGGTGGAATGCAGATCTTCGTCAAGACGTTGACGGGCAAGACCATTACGCTGGAGGTTGAGTCCTCTGATACCATCGACAATGTGAAGGCGAAGATTCAAGACAAGGAGGGTATTCCTCCCGACCAGCAGCGCCTTATTTTCGCCGGCAAGCAGCTCGAGGACGGTCGCACCCTCTCCGACTACAACATTCAGAAGGAGTCTACTCTCCATCTCGTTCTTCGTCTGCGTGGTGGAATGCAGATTTTCGTCAAGACCCTCACCGGAAAGACCATCACATTGGAGGTGGAGTCCTCGGACACCATTGACAATGTCAAGGCCAAGATTCAAGATAAGGAAGGCATTCCTCCCGACCAGCAACGCTTGATCTTTGCCGGCAAGCAACTTGAGGATGGTCGCACCCTTTCTGACTATAACATTCAGAAAGAGTCCACCCTCCACCTTGGTGAGTCATGTTCTGTATGCTTGCTGATGCTCCATGCTAATGTTGGTGATTTAGTTTTGCGCCTCCGTGGTGGTCACTGATCTTTTTTGCTCGTTGTGAGGGGGCTGACATAGTCTCCTTCTTGTCCGCATTGTCCGTTTGCGTCATCCTCTTTGTACACTACATCGCCTCAGTCATATACATTCATTGCAGTTGATACATATACATAGAAGCCTGAAGTGAGAACTTGTGGTTATCGAGAAATAACAGTGAGAGGTAAGATAAGCTTGAGATAAGCAGAACGTTTGAACAAGATAGGATTGAATCGGCCGTCCATTATATTTATTCACCACAGATTACGATACAGATAAGCTTGAATTATCTCCACTCGCCTTTTTTCTGCGTTTCCTTTTTCTTTTGGGGGCTGACCCACTCGCTTGTGAGGTTTCAACGTGCGACGAACCGTGTCTCTCTACATCATCGTCTTCCAACTGATCTGCCTTGCGCTTACTGCCTGCCTGTGGTTTATTGTCAGTCTTGGGGGGTTGCTGCTGAGCGGGTTCAGGAGCTTTTTTCTTTTTCATGCTGAGGGGGTTTGGACCCTTAGGACCCTTTTTCTTCTTTGGTGGGGATTGAACTGTTTGTGACGGACCAGCCAGCGCAATGTCCGGAGCGGATGCGTGTAGTTTCTGCTCTTCGTTCTGATACAATATGAGGAGAGTGGGACCAAGACGAGCCACATAACACATACCAGAGTTTTGGCCCTTAATGTGGTATCACTCGGAGGTTCAAGCACCATCACCGCCCGGTTCATATGCACAAGTGGTACGGCAGGGATGGAACGAAGCCGGGCACGGAGTGGTTGAGATTGGGAAGCAACAACATATCTGTGTTTATTTTTGTCACCTTTAAAACGATGGTTGATGAGCAAGGTTCGGGGCAATGGTGATTTGTGTCATACCTATTACACTGGCGAGACATTCATCGCCAGCAATAGGCTCCCTATGGTTGCATCTTCGACGCTCGAAGGTCTTTGCGAGGTCCACCGCTGGCTGTTGTTCTTTGCCTTGTAGGTAAAGCTCGTGGATACAACATTGGGTGATCACTGGGAAAAGTTTAGAATTGCTTCATAAATGGAAGATAAAAGGAATGCTCACTCGCTTTTACTTCCGCCTGTAATACTGTGCTCAACTGCTTTACTAGCTCGAACTTTTGAGATACGGATAACCTGCACAGCTCCGAGTCCACTGAACGAGTCGTGTTAGATGACATCAAGTCAAATTTGCTGTAGTAATTTTTTGGTCTTACCAAGGACCTGGTAGGGTTCTCTAAATCCAAATGACATAGAGTAGAGCTGCATAAGTTTGCGATACGCTTTTGCTCGTTTTTGTCGCATCGTGAAAAAGAGTCCAAGAAGCAGTAGAGTGTTATCTGTGAAGTGCGAGTGTCAAGGTCTGCCACGGTGTTTGATGGTGTTTTGATGAGTCTATGACGATGACATTGACAGCGAGTGAGCTTCCGACGTCTTTTTAAAAGCTACCATCGTATTCCAGGTTGTTGTACAAAGGAAGCATGAGGCTTTCTTTTTGGCTGGCGCTATTCTCTTGGTGAGCTCTTGCAATGGAATTGGTTATGACTTGGCCTTTACTGATAGTATTTGTGGAATGTCAGGATCACCATCGCCACTGCATTCGACATTGCAGGCAAGATTCTATGGAATGATATATGTTCGAGTACGCTCCTTTAGCATTGCTTATTTGTCATTCATATTCATCTTTACTACGTCTAGATAGCTCCGAACTCGGGCAAAGTAAAGCGTCTCTCGACAATGGGTTCATAACCGGCAGTATAAAGCAGGACGGCAGTTTCCAACTGTTCGTGACTCTTATAAATACATACATTACAAGGTCTGATACTTTATTCGCAGGTCAAGCGTCCCAGATGGAACATATATTCTATCTATCATCTCTCATGATTACATATTCGACCAGGTACATTGCTTTACCTCTCTGCTTCACCAGAACAGCCCTGACACTTTTGAAACGTCAGGTCCTTATCACTGTGAACGACACAAGCACAATACCAGATGTGAGGCCCTACATTCCTGGAACACCTACGAAACCTCCTTCAAGCGTGAACCTGTTTTACCCCGTCGTGTTTATTCCTCGAGGAAAGAACAATTACTATGTGCCGTTAGAGAAGTTCAATCTGGCCACGATGCTATCGAATCCTATGATGCTGTTGATGATTGGTGGTGCTGGGATGATGCTTGGAATGCCATATCTCATTGTGAGTCCGTTTAATATGCTTGGTGCGAACGGCGAACGTACGTTGATTGCTCTGTAGAAAAACCTGGACCCTGAAGCGTTGGAAGAGTTGAAGGAACAACAAGGCAAAATGAGTGGCATTCAGCAAGCATTCCAGAGTGGTGATATTAAATCAGGGTAAGTTGATTGAATTATATTGATACATGGTTTTAATGCTATTTACCAGGCTATCTGCTATTATGGCAGCAGCAGACGATACAAACCAAACACCTTCTAGTCGGGCTGCCACCCCTGGCAAAGGTAAAGGAGCAGGTAAGAAAGGAAAGAGGTAGTCCCTTTAGAATATAATGATGTATGCAAAGAATTGGAGATGGTTATTTCGATGACTGGCCCGAGTATTGTAAGGCATTGCGCAAAACGGCATTCCTGAGAGTGATAAATACAAGTCAGACAACACCAAGTATGTGATATTAAAGCCATACCTCTGTTTAAATTGGGCCAATGCTTGCTGAGCGGATGGTCTTTCTGTACTAGCGGATAAGGAAGTTCTGCAACAGGATGTTACTATGGGACGGATGATGGAAAATGGGGTGAAGAACGGCGCACTGATCATGGACAGTCTCGATTATGAACATGCTATCATTCCGACCAAGACCAACATCTTCTTCAACTGCGGCTCCAGGAGCTTCCTCAACTTTGAGGCCTGTAACTAGGAGATCTTTAGAAATACTCCGTACTGTAGAAGTGTTGGTTGAATTATAATCAAAGACTAGAACGTGTTCAACTGGCTGAGATTGGGGTGGTAAAAGAGATAAAGGTGAGTCATCGCTATAATGATATTGAATAACGGGATGTTGTAAAGTATTAGGCGATGAAGCCGCTCCGGAATTATGAGCCAGTAAAATGAAGAATGGCGGTTGAGTGTTAGTAGTCATTGAATCTCTATTTATAACTGTTTGTTCAATTCAATGGGCGCTAAGTAAGTCGATGGCATTGGTCACGTAGCAACCGTTTCGTCATTATTTTTATTTCTTTACTTTCCCGCAATTCCTGGCGTTTTTGCTTTAAATTCTAAAAAAAAAAAAAAGACTTCTTTCTTCTCATTCTTCTACGTTCTTTACATTTTCATCACTGTCATTTCTTTTTTTTTCTTTTTTTTTAGCGCCATGCCAAAACTTCATTCCTTCATTTCACTTGCTTTGGCTCTATCATCCCTTCCAAATTCTTTTGCAGGTCCAGCTTGCGCCAAAAGGCATTATCAGGCTGCGGATTGTGTTGAGACCTGCAAATCTCGTTGGGGATGGTCTGGCGCAATAATGGGTACCGATCCTTGGGGTTCAGTCATTAAAAATGTGGACCCTGCAAAGGCTTTGGAGGATGCTATCAAGGAAGCTTGTGGTACTACGGTGTAAGTCATAAAATTGTTTTTTAAAATATCACTCATCACAACTGTCATACAGACCTGTCGCATCATCATCTCCAACTTTCACTCTGTCAAGTGTGATCCAACAGCCTACTAGCATGGTGATTTCTCAGACAGAATCTGTCACTTCTGTCGTTGTCGTCCCCACTTCGTCAATTGCTACAACCTCATCGTCTTCAACTATCGTGAATTCTACATCTGTAGCAGCTTCTTCCACTTCTTCCATAGTGGTCCCAAGCTCAACTTCAACATCTATCACTTCTTCAAGTGTCGTTCCAACTGCTCCTTCTTTCTTTGCCCCTGTCCAAGGTTTCGTCAATTCTATTACATCTTCATCTTCCCAAAGAACAGCTCGTCCTATCACGACTACTACTCGTCGTGCTAATCCAACTACCACCACTACTCGTCGCGCTAATCCAACCACCACTTCTCGCGCAGAGTCTGTTGCGAATACCGCAAATAGTAATGCGAACAATACCCCAGCTAGTTCTGGAGGTAGCACTTCAAGCGCAGATATTCAAGCTTACCTTTCTGCCCACAATACTATTCGCGCACAACATGGTGCTGCACCTTTGACATGGAGCAACGATCTAGCTGATAAAGCTCAACAATGGGCAAATGGCTGCCAGTTTGAGCATTCCGGAGGGTCTCTCGGTCCGCTTGGAGGTTTGTGTCGCGTTGCTGTTCATGGCCATATCATTTACTCATTCATTCGCAGAGAATCTTGCTGCTGGAACCGGAAGTAGCTATGGTATTGCTGCCGCAGTCAAGTCTTGGACTGATGAAGTTTGTATGTCATGCGTGCAATTTTTTCATTGTGATTTCCTCAACTAACTGTCGTTTTCTTGTAGCCGACTATAACCCAAACAACCCTCAACCATCCCACTTTACTCAGGTTGTTTGGAAGGCAACGACTCAAGTTGGATGTGCTGTTCAATCCTGCAATGGTATCTTTGATGCTAAATTCGGGGTAAGATATGCTTCACACATACCACGCTTATTTTTCTAATGCATTTTAAAGCCTGCAAAGTACTTTGTCTGTGAATACTCACCCCAAGGAAATATCATTGGACGCTTTGGGTGAGTTTTTTTTTATATAAATACCTTGATTTGGTTGCTGACGAAACCATCATAGCGACAATGTCCAAGTTTGAGTTTCTTTTTCTTATCTTTATTCCTTCTTCTTTCCTCTATTTCTTCCTTCCCTGGTGCTGAGCACCTGCAGCATGAAATCTCAGTACCTTTCTATTGTTCTGGCGTCAGCGATGCCCTTTTTTTTCCTACTCTGCCCTCGGGGCAGGTTCCCCACGCTCTTTAGAAATAAAATAATGGCAATAAACAAATACTCTGTATTTTTAGTTCTGACCGGAATTCTTTTATAGTACCATCCTTTTGCATCTACTTCTGGATGAAAGTTGAGTTGAGTACGCAGTTGAAATTCAACTACTGGTCCCGAGGTTGGACAGATTTGGCAATAATTCCCAAAATAGCGTAATGGTCATGTCCCTTCCATGCTCTCACTAAGGCTCCAGAGGACCATCTCAGAGACCCTCTATGCTTTCATTGTACTTATAATTATTGTCGCGACAGGTTTATCTTGTGCCGCTCTGATATCTCAGGCTGTTCGGACCTCTCCTTTGCGATCATGGAAGAACAATATCAACGCGCTCATGATTGGGGCGTCATACATTGTCGTGGTATGTAGACAAGCCTCATTCATCTTTGCAATGAATATATCTCTCATGAACACTTGATGCATAGTTCATTGCTTCAATTTTGTTCTGTGTGAATCGTCGCGTTATCGTTCGGCTTAAGCTTCAACGCATCTCCAAGACGTATCAAACCATCGAGAGAAAAGACTTGCCAGAGGTTGGTGCGTGCTCTCTCGAAGCATAACTTTAGCTGAATGCGTCGCTGTTTTGTTTTTCTAGAGAGTGCATAAGTACATCATACAGGAATATATCCGCGCATGTCTCATCGCATACGAGTCCCTGCCCAAGAACGTTTACCATGAAGGATGGGGAAGCCCAGGTAAGTATCTTGAAAGTTGCTCTTATTCACGGGCTTGATGCCCGATTCATCCTGTTTTATCATCCTTTCAAAACCTTGCCGTATTCATACTGACTCGCCGCCTTGTAGGGACCGAATACAGTGGTATACACTTCAGACGCGTTCTCCTAGACACTGTTACACGCATCGGTGAGTAATCTCATAAATGGGGTCATGAAAGCCTATACAACCTTTGTGAACTGCGCGTTCTGGGGCACAAATTCGAAATGAACGTTATGGCCGTCTCCCTGGTCCATGGTCAATTACTTTGAACCTTGAGTGCCAGGAATGCATCCTTATTTGCTCTTCAACAACCTTGACGAACCGCTATTCTGATACCTGTCTGTGAAATGCTTAGATGAACTTGCTCACATCGTTATCCGCCGCCATCCAAAACTAAAGCCACATGCCCGTATGCTACACCACTTCCGGTTCCTCACACCATTGCTTCCCCAAGATGAGTATGGGATCACACCGCTGCATTATTATGATTCCGCAATTCAGGTCGCACGTCATTCTCGGAAAGAGCTAACAGAAGACGAGTTTAGAGTGGGAATGGAGGCAGCCTATCAGATAGAAAAGAGGTGAGTAGTATGACCTTTACATTTTCCTTTAGTGCAGTGTCTTCTAGTACACCGCGGTAATCAGAAGTGATTATGCATTTCGATGTCTACTCTTCCCCACTTAACTGCTATTTGTTCCTTGTCCAATGCCCAGTTTGGGATTATCTTGTCTCTGGTCTTCTCATTTTTGGCTTAGACTGACTTGTCTATCGCAGTTTAAATGAATGCCGGATGGAAATGGAGATGGTAGAGTCGGAATCAGTGACAAGACTGAATCCAACCAGACCTCCGTGAAAACCTTGAATTCTTGGCCTAGAGAAGCAGAGTCTGGTCAAAGCTAGTTTACTCTGTTCCAATGTAGCTCTATCACCATGTACAAATTTGTACAAGACGTCCAATGATTTATCATCTTTGACGCATGATACGGCAGGTTTAACACAAATTGGTCTTTTTTCGTATCAACTCGGCACTTGACAGGGCAAGGTCCAGACATGTCTAGATGTATTCCCGAAATAACTAGCCCCTGCGTGAATGTGTTTACAGGGTGTAGTATAGTGTCCTGAGCATTTGAAATTGAATCAGCAAGGCCGACTCCACCCGCCTTGTTCATGTTTGATGTAAAATGTGGTTTCGGAGTGGGTGCTGGGTCGAGGTATGTAAAAAACCGTTCAGGTGATTGCTAAGTGAATTAGGAGGAGCAGAAAGTCCTGATGGAAATCGATTCAAGTCGTTGGAAAGTACACAGACATAACATATTTTCTGATGTTCATTGTCCCTTTCGTGAGCGTGGGCCCGTCAATACGCGTTTAATGCGGAAAAAAAAGATTCAAGGCCCAAGGGACGAAGGGAATTTGTGAAAACGAGTCGATCATCTGCCTCCTTTGGCATCGGACTCACATAAAATTATGGTGCAAATTGTAATCCCGCATATCTCCTGGTCTTCAAAGGTGCTCAGTTTGTTCAAATTTCATGGAATTATAAATGCATTTTCATTGGGTCGTAATTCATGCGATATTTTTGACGACATTAGCACATTGTGGTCGGAAACGGCTGATGATATGATCTAGGCGAGGTAAACGGAAGCAAGAACCTCCACAGATAATTAATAATATACTTAGAAGACAAAGACCTAACGATGACGTGGTTAGAATACAGATGGAATACCGACGAGCAAAAGAAAGCAGACCTTGTCTTCGTGCTTGCTGATGGTATTGGGGACGGGGTATTTGAGCTCTTCAAGATTTTTCCTGAAAGTAGACCCGGGTTAGAAATGTTAATCATTCGGTAAAAAAAACACGTACTTCATAGCAGCAACCATTGGGGGAGGACCTGAGCAAAAAGCAACAATGTCAGTATGGCATGTCCTTGATATGGTAGGAAATAGCAACTAGCGGGCCCGAGTGCGCGAATGATGAGTAAATTTAGCAAGTCAACGTACCGCAAATGAGGATCTTGCTGTTGGTCTCAGCTGGGTTCTGGAGGTGATCTTTGATGTGCTGCTTAGTGACAAAGCCGACGCCACCCTTCCAGCCTGGGGGAGGGTTGTTGAGAACGTAGTAGATCTTGAACTTGAGCTCGTGCACGTCCTGGAGTTCCTCGAGGTCGTCTTTCAACAGGATGTCTTCCTCGTTGACGTTGGCGTAGATAAGGCTGACGGTGGTGCGATCAAAGGGGTTCCTGAGAGCGGCACGAATGACCTGGATCATAGGGGCAATACCGGTACCACCAGCAATGAGGGAAAGGTGGTCAACCATGTTGGGTTCGTAGCGGAAGTTGCCCTTGGGACCCTTGACGCGGATAGTTTCACCAATCTTCAAGTTTGCAACATAACGCGAAATGTTGCCCTTTTCGTAAGTCTTGAATGGAAATGATGGGGTAAGCAAATTTTTTTTGCGTAAATTTTGGGGTAAACCAAAAACATACCTTGATGATGAGGTCGAAGCGACCACGGTCATCGTCGTTGCTGATTGGAGTGTAGCTCCTGGTGATGACCTTGCCATTAATCTCAGCTGAGACGGAAATGTGCTTGCCAACTGGAAGACCAATAACGTCATCCTGGTGAGGAAGCTTGAAACGGTAGCTGGAGAAAAAAAAATAGTTAGCTCGGAAAGAAATAAACCAGAAATGAAAATGAAGTATTACATGGCAGTGTTTGGTGAAACCTTGATCTTCTTCTCGAGGGGGAACTCTTTCCAGTTGTCGGGGTCAAGAGGCTTTGAACGACCTGCAGTGAGTGACAGAAAATAATTTTTTGAAGGTTAGAAAGTGAAATTAATTAAGGGACTATGAATGACACATGCCTGAATGAAGGACCTTTGCGAGGAAAGCTGTGGTCAAAATGACAGCCGAGGTGACGATGAAAGTGGGAGACGAGGTGACTGCGACAAGATCTACAGTTCCGACGAGAGGAAGCTGAACTGCATGGTAGTCTGCAGGGGCATACTGAGAATAGAACTGCTGGAACTGCTGCTGAAGTTTTGCGACATCCATGTTGTTAGACTTGTCGTTTGGATAAGTAAACTTGTAAGGGTCTGGTTTTACGTCGACTGGGTCAAGGCCTATAAGAATAAGATTGTCTATATCGTAGCCCTTTTCTCTAAGAAAGGCCTTTAACCAGTGAAAGGTAAAGACGAGAGAGAAGAAGACGAAGAGGAATGTAGAAACAAAAACAATTTGGTACTTGTTCGCCATTTTATATGGGACCATAAAAACACGATATTACCTTTTATAGAAAAAACTCTCAAGTGGTCCAGAGTTTACCAACAAACTCGGTGTCCCTTTATTTACTCGTTGTTCAACTTATCACGTGTTCATATCCCTT
>NHTK01005574.1:0-10251 GCA_002938355.1 Panaeolus cyanescens | reverse complement strand
TCGTCGGCTGACATTGCATATCTGCGACGCGCTTTTTTGCTGATGCCCAGTGTATTGTCATCGAAAACATCTCACACTGGTTAGTAAGTGTTATTGGATAGTTATACCGCAGATCTAACTCCAGAATGATTATTTGAAGGGCTTTAAGTTGCTGAATTACTTGACGTTCGGACAGTTAACTTGCTCCTGTTTTCAGAAACAGACCGGCGCCAGTGCGTCATCCAACGATCAGCGCTCAGCTTTCTCCGGTTCCAACTCAGCCAACGTACGCCCGAACCAACGTCTTGTCATTCTGTTCCAATGAAGAACCTTTCATCTATATACAACGCGGATTTGTTATACATCTTCTGCTGTGGCACTGTGTGGCAGATATGACGAAGTACCGAAGTAGCGGTGTTACCGGTCAGGGCAACGCGCCCATGTCCCTACATCATCATACTCCGCAGCTTCAGGTTCTTTGAGTCCTTTCCCTACGTCGAGAAAAAGCGTAGTTGATATTTGGTGCGTTGTATGTCTTGCTCTGTTGTATTTCTTTCAGCCAAACGTACCACAGTGATAGCCTACATTCTGAATTGGACCTGCCTTCAACTCACCTTGCACTTCAAGTTTGCGCTCACGCCTCACCATCCTCTGCCTTTTTGCTCCATTAAAGTCCATTCCACTCGAGCTGTTTTGAATTGATGGCCAGCACCAAATGGCTACTTGTGGATGATCCTGATTCAAGAATTAAGTACAATGGGAATTGGGATGCTGTTCCACCCAGCCAGATGAACTTTGGAACGCCGTTTGAGAACACGTTGCATGGGATTACGGGGGAGGGGAGCTTCACCGTTCCGTTCAGTGGTAGGTCTACTATACGAAGCTTTCAGTGCCACGTCATACCTCTTCTGATCCTGAGACAAGGATCTTCACTTCAGGTTTACGGGCGCGTACAGCCCGTCAGCTCAGTGCAAACTGCATACGACTGCCTCGTCGACAATATCATCATTCCACAAAGTCCTTCACCTCCTTTACCCCAAGGCAGTTGGATTCTTTGTGCTACCAATGATCTGGATATAACGTCCCATACTTTAACAATACAAGTCAAATCGCCCTCTGTCACTTTCCAGCTCGACTTCTTCCAATACATCCCAATTTCCAACTCTGACTTTGACCACGCGTTTAGCTGGGTGGACAACATTGACCCTTCTATCACATATGATGGGACATGGAGGAGTGTTGACGACGTGGCTGTTATGACAAGCACAACAGGGGGAAAGGCTTCCGTCTCGTTTACAGGTGCGAACACAAAGCCCTCTATCTCACCAAGTTCCTTCACATTGGCTGATCGCCGTATATCTATCTATTCACAACTCTACTACTAGGTGTCTCATTAACGTGGTTTGGTTATATCCCAGAAAACGTGTCTCGCAGATCGATGACGGGAATGTACACGATTGACGGAGGTGCTGAACAAACTTTTAGCTTTACTGGGCCCCAGGATACCAGTGCACGATTCTACAACCAAGCTTATTTCCAGACTCTCAATCTCTCTCAAGGGCAACATACATTGGAGGTTACATTTGGAGGCGACTCGGCAGTTTTACCTCTTACGCTCGACTATCTCATGATCAAGAACTCGGATGGGAATTTGAACGTGCCTAGTAGTTCTGCGCCTGCGAGTACGGCTGATACGACACCCACCCCTGGTATGTCTCTCATATTCTTGGCTGCGCATGATCGCCGAATCTCATTAAACAACTTCAGGTACCCCTAATCTACCGCCTAACACCTCAAGTAGTACTGATCATATCAATGCATCAAGTAAACCCCCCATCGGCGCCATTGTAGGCGGCGTGATTGGCGGTCTGGCATTGATCGTCCTTCTAGCCTTGCTAGCTTTCTTCCTCAGAAGGCGACAGCAAAAGGATGACAGAGAAGCGAAAGAAATAACGCAAGTCATGTCGCCATATACCAGCTCTCCAACAACAGCACAACGCTCAGGACCTGCACCCTCTTCAACCACGAGTACTTCACCGCGTACTGCCAGTCCCTCTGGGCGAGGTGCTGGCAAGTTCGCACCCGTGCTTAGAATGCCTAGTCCTGGCTCGCCTGAACCAGCTTCTTCAACATCAGCTACCACATCTCCCTTTTCTGATGCTGCGCGTATTATGACTCAGAGTAGCCCATTGAATAATACGAGTGCGTACAGCACTGTCTCCGGCTCTGTGAACAACTCGGTTGGGGCTGATATGTCCGTTACTTCGAGCCCTGTTACGCCTTTACAACTGTCTGGTGGTAATTTGAAGTCTTCCGCGTCTTCAACGGTGCCGCTTAGTCCACAGAGGTTTGTGCGGCATGATGATAGCGGGATTCGTATTCCGCCCCGAGGTTCAGATGGGGCATTTGTTGAATTGCCTCCGTTGTATACTTCTGGTTAGGTGTCCTTTTTTAGGTTTTATTACTTCCAAGTTGTATTGATGTGAGTATTAGTCGAGTTGTGTTCTGTAACTTGATTTATTTGTGTTTAAGAGTTTTCAAGTTGAAATGTCGAGCGTCGTGACTTCATATTCACTCAGGTCAGTAGAAATTGCCAACATTTGGTCTCGTTGATGAGATTGACGGAGCAACGACTCCTTGAGCGCGGATTCTGCGGATCAGTAGATCCGAGTCTTATCTTATCATTGCTTGACGAGTCACTCAAACCCTGGTCGCTTGCAGTACAAATTCCTGCGGTGTTCCGTTGGACGTGTCGTTTCTTCTTGTTCCCAACTTTCATCTCTGTTTATTCTCAAGGATTAAAAGTTGTCGAGTAGGATGGAAAACGATACCGAATACCAGCGCACAACCAGGAACAGCGTCAACAGGCTGAAAAACAGGGGTGAGTATTTTCCATTCCTTCATCATCCAATCATTCGAAGATGACGTTTCCGTGTTGACCTGATCTAACCATTTTTTGTAGCGAAATATGACTATGAAACAGTTCACTCCATCATTGACGCAGCACCCGTTGTGCACGTTTCTTTCTTGCCTACATCGATCGAGGATGATCCATTCCCTACCATTCTGCCTATGCTGGGATGTACAGGCACCTACCCATCAAACGACAACTCAGATGTCTCAATCTATCTACACGGCCACGCAGCGTCTAGATTTTTTAAACTCTCAGCGCAGAACGAAGACGAGGGGCCCTATGGTCTCGTCCGGGGGCCCAATGGCTCCATCCCCGTCTGCGTCGCGGCCACCCTCATTGATGGCATCGTGTTAGCTGTCACCCCTTTCAATCACAGCAATAACTACAGAAGTGTCGTGGTGCATGGCTATGCGTCCATCGTTAGCGATCCTGGAGAGAAAATGTGGGCGCTTGATAGGATCACAAATAACGTCCTTACGGATAGGTGGGACAATTCGCGGGTACCACCTACGGAGGCGGAGATGAAGGCGACGGGGGTGATTAGGGTTGAGATTGTGAGTGCGAGTGCGAAGGTGAGAGCTGGGACGAATGGGGATGATAGGGCTGATGTGGTATGGAATGCTGCGCGTCCAGAGGGCGAGAAGATTTGGACTGGGGTTGTGCCGATGTGGACGAGGTATGGAACTCCGGTACCTGGTCCGGAGAATGAGATGAAGGGCGTGCCAGAGCACATTGAGAAGTTTGTGCAGGAGAAAAATAAGGAAGGAGAAAGGTATGCAAGCAGTGCTGCTGCGCTGCTGCCCCCAAAGAAGTAGTTCTGAGTTATGTATATTGCCCGTATTCGCCTGTATTTCACGGGTTCAATCCCCAGTTGAGCGATAGTACAGCTGAAACTTTTGGGTCGCTCTGCATTGGACTGTTTGCTAATAATGTTATCTGTCATGTGCATGACTTACCCTACTGTCCAGAGCAAAACTTACTGGACAGAGAAAAGAAAGATCGCAGAAAGTACGAAGTATACATGCCCTGGCAGCGTACTACAACCTCAGACCTCAGGCCTCAGGCCCAGAGTGATTATTCGCAACCTTCACGATAAACCCAATCTCGAGTCATTCGTCATGTCATTCACAGACCAAAACAAATTGATATGAACGTATCGCAAATGGCTACTCTGAAATAACTAACAAATTTTATATAACTAGGTTACGTAGCGGAATACTGCTTTGAAATTGCTCGAGAGCATCGGCGATCTCCTCTTCATTGCGGTAAACACTGAGCGCCATTCCTGCTTTCTGAAATTTCTTTTCCAAACCAACAAAGAATGCTTCCATTGACCTTGGAACCCCATGGCGGCACCTAGTGCTTATATTTGTACCCACAGAAAGCTTAAAGCCCTCGGTAAGTTTCATTCGGGTGTCCTGAATGTTAAACAGTATGCTTTTCAATCCCTTGATCTCCTCCCAAAACCCTCTACGCTTGTCAAACTCGTCCTCTATCCCAATCAGCATTGTCTTAAGCTTGGGAAATGGAAGTGAGTCGCCTCCGTCCTTTAAATTGCAAAGAAGTCCCGTGAGCTTAGGTGTATCAAGTTGGTTTAACGAAACATATAGTTCAGTTATTGTTGGAAGGGAACGAAGAAGAGGGAAGAGGCTAACGATGCCGTTGTTCTTGATATTTTCCACGCCAATTAAATGAACGACCTCAATAGCGGGAAACATCCCCAAAAGGAGGGAATGACATTCTTCCGGAGAGATGGAAAACCCGTCGTCACAAGGTGAGAACGATAGTCGCAACTTTTTTAGAGCGGGAAACCTGACGCCAACAAAGTTTAGGTATAGCTCCGAGTGTATGGTGTGGTAACACTGTTCGAAGTGAACATCGAGTTCTTGAAGACACCTGTGATTGATAATGTTGGATTCGTTGGGTGCGGATACAACTGGTTCGTGGGTTAAACGCTGGGTTATGCCAAATTTTGCGGCCTCGAGATTAGGTAACCGTTGAAAGACACTGACGAATTCCTCACGACTCCATATGTTGGAACTGATGCGCAGGGTTTTCAATCTTTCCCCGGGAAAGTTAGGTGGGATAAATGACGCGCTGAATATGGAGAGGTGTTGCAATCCTGAAAGAGCCTGTAGAAAGTCTCCGCAGTCTTGAACAGTGTCGGGGTGATCTGTGTTGACAGATTTGAGGGACAGTGCTTTAAGAGAAGCCAACGATGTATTCGTGGCTTTCGCGATATCCACAAACAATCGAAACAAAGTTGTTTCGGATCGATGTACGCTTGTTCCAAGGTCGAGGCTCGCCAAACGTTCAATTGCAGGCCATTCTGTAACCATTCGTAGGATTAGGGGAGCAATCCCTCTGTCTTTGAAGTCCGGCGACGCTCTTCGCGAAGACGTTGAACGAGGATCCTCGAATAGCTCCACAGCGATAGGCAGGCCATGAGTCAAATCTGCCATCTGGTTCAGAATTGACATGTCGACTGATGTCTTCCGCTTCCAACGACAGTCGTAATCCCATGTGAACTTAGCGTAGTTCCACAGCTTGCCCTTGCTACGAGTCACATAACGCATGGACTTGCACACACCTGCCATTGTCAGTGCCAAACGGTAAGGACTTTCGTTAAAAATGTGGTATAGATCGTATTCCGGGACCACGCGTAAGCCTGTCCGGATCTGAGTCACAATTTCGTATAGAATGTCGTTGGGCAATTTTCGGAAAGGAGATGAGATGACATCGGAGGCGAAAGACTTCTTGTGAAGCGCCTGGTGTGCGCTCTTCAAATCCACCAGTTTGGATTTAAGGAGCTTTACTTCCTCTTTGACTGCAAATTGCTGCTTATTGTTGTCGTCGATCGCTGCTGTGACTACCCTGCCAAACTCTTGCACCTCCGCCTTCATGCGCCCTGAAATGGGCACATTGTTGGTTAACATGCCTATTATTGTAGTCGGAAGGTCGATTGTTATCTTGCAAGTATTAATGAGTACTTTACGGGTATATAAAGCGACGAAAGATACTAAATACCTTTTCAAACTCTCGGGGCCACGGAACCCTCCTGTGGTCTGGATGTTCGGGGCCGAATGGTTCCATCTGGATTATATTGGTAGCTTCGGAGTGCTTGTGAATGAGTCAAATGTTGGTGGGTAGAGAGTAAATGTTAAGTATCGGCGGAGCACCCAATAGATGTAAAGCCAGATAGAGGTAGTGGTGGTTCAACGTTAACGTTCAACTCTAACTCAAGCCCACATTTATACCAGCTCCAATTGATTCCTGAAATTTCTCCCCAGGATCACGTGTGAACCATTGTTTCATTGTCTCCAAGTCCAACGACGAAGTACGTTCCCAACAGGCTCACTACTTAATTCTGGGCTTTATGATGAGTTCTTGCGCCGTGAAGACTTTGCTGACCTGTTGATGGAAATCAAGATACACGGGCGTACCATAGACTCCTACCCATACGCCGTCGATGGGGGATGGGGAATTACTCCAGAGAAATGAAGATTGACCAAGATATACGACTACTATGTACGTGTATAGGAATAAAAGTACAAATGCGGTATCTGTTATACGAACAGTGAAACATTGAACTACTATGCACAGATGAATGAGATGAAACAGGAAATGAGAAAGGATAAAATGATATGTATGAGTGCGAAAAAAGTATACAGAGGATATGTTCTACCTCTTTTATAACCGAAAGTGTTCTACGATAGATAAATTATGCTGTGGTTGCAAAAATGTGGGTAATAGATGATGCAATGGCAGAGAAAATAGAACAATATAGGAGGCAAGAAAGCGAAAAAAATGAACAAACCAAGAAAATCGTACACTACTGAACATTGAAAGACGCAGAGCGAATATGGTGACAAATAAAAAAAGACGATAAAATGTACTCGAGTCCTCAAAAGAGGATTCCAATGTTATGCAATGTGTAGCGCCATACTAGGAGCTTTTTGTTAAATTGTCAGCGAGGTGAGCGATTTCCGAACAATGGGACGTGAATTCATAAACGGAGGCGAAGAAGTTTGGGTATGGTCTAGTGCGGGGCGTGTCCATAAGCCATCAGTCATATTGATTTGGGCGTTTACGAGGCATGCCTAAGTCCCGGCTCTCACATATCTCCCCATCTCCTCTTTGCACCTTGCCCACCACCACCTATGCTTGCGCCAGGATGAGGGTGTTGATTCATGTACTGAGCTCCAACGACGCCCTGAGGAATAGGCATATGCATATGATGAGCAGCAGCGGCATAGGCCTGGGATGGGGATCCTGAAACCGGGCCTATCACTGGAGACGGAGGGTGTCCTGAAGGTGAAGGAGAGTTCATGGCAGTTGGATGCACATGCATGGTATTCTGCGATGACGCCCGCTGCAGATGCACCGGTAATCGAGAAGGAATCGAAGATGGAGGGGGCATGGCCATTCGGTCCACCTCGCCCATATCCATCATTTGACCACGTTCACTCATCTCGATCTCAGCCAATCCGTCGAATGGTTGACCATACCCATAAGCATTGTACATTCCATAGGCATTTTGAGGAAGGGGATGGTGAACGGGAGCGTCGTATCCATCAGGGGGAGGAAGTGGTGCGCTCGTGAGGTTAGGGTAAGAAGGGAACGGCATGTTATAAACCGGTTGCTGAGGAGGCGGTCGATGTTCCATCGGCGACGATACGGCATGCGGTAGCTGACCTTGCATATGGGCTGAAAAGTTGTCACTAGCATCCCTCATCCCCTGATCAATAACCCTCTGGGACAACGTCACGCCCTGCCTGCTAAACGTCGACGGCTGCTGAAACATAGAGCTGCCTTCTTTCTCCCCTCTGTTCGGGAAATTGGCATATTTCCTGGGCTCGCCGCCAAAACTGACCCTGTGCACCGACTCCATCACTTTCCTTGCCGTGTCCATCCCCATACCACGTTGCTGTTGAGCCTGCCGTGCCCACAAACACCCCTCAACTCCACCGGCCATTCCTAAATCCGCGCGTTCAAGCATCTCGAGCTCCTCTGCAACTCTTTGCGCCATAAACCTCCGCTGCTGGAGTTCATATTGCCACGATGTTCCCAGATTGACCGACAAGATGTCAAAAATATTCGCCAGACGGCCACTTCCCGAACCGGATGGGTTGGACGAATTCGGAGTCGCTCTGGTTTTCGAGGTGTCAAGAGAGATGTCAGGGGATAACGAAGGCGATGACGAGGTCAACGGAGTTGAAAATGTGTAATCCTTGCTAGCTTGACCGGCATCAGCATCAGATCCAGAGCTAGCATTGCGTGCTGCAGGGTTCAACGCCGGACCCAGATCTCTTTCTCCTTCTCTCATACCATTCCAACACATCTCAGCATCCATCAATCGAATTTGGGCGAAGAGCGGAGCGTATGAGACGTTGGCACCAGCTCGCTGCTTCTCATCCCCCCTCGATGAATCATCCCCCAATCCGTCCCCAACCTCATCATCATCTTCAGCATCACCTCTATAAATCACAACCCACACATCAACAACGTCTCCACCTTTACTGCTCAACAACGCCCTAACCTTCCGCCATCGTCTGTTCCCCACCTCGCCCTCTCCAACGACATCATCATTCGGATCTCGTACACCCCATCGCTTATTCCTCTGTATCCTCCTCATCGCCCTAACCACCCTCTCCACCTTCATCGCCTGATCAAACTGCCCAGTCTCGCTAACCGCAAACAGCTTCCTCACATTCAACCCAAGCACCTCTGTCCTCCCCCATCCACACACATCCGCAACCCCTTCGCCTACCCAATCCAACGTCGTCGTTCCCGCACCCTGACCTCCCAACATCGCCCAAAACTCTGTATGAACATCCGTAAACTTCACCGTCGGGTATTGTGTCTCATGAGCCGCAGGGAAAGGTTTCAAAGACACGTCTCGTTCCTTGCGCTTCCTCAAAGCCGGTATTCTCTTCGACTCGTCTCTCACACTCTCATCACCCTCCCCATCCCCCTCACTCCCACCAGCCTTCCTCCCCTCACCATGCTTATCCTTATCAGCCTCTCCACCCCCACCAGACGGCACACTAACCAACGTTCGCTTCCCTTTTGTAATCCCACCAGCATCAAACACATCTCTCCACCTCACTCCCCACATATCCCCAACCCTCCCCGTCAAAATAATCGCCTTGCGTCCTTTCCCCGGTTCAGCGAGTAGCCGCCCCCGTGCGTGGATCCACACATATCGTTGTCCATCGTGGTAATCCATACGCTCCGCGTTCGACGATGAATTCGCATTCGTGTTCAAGGATGAATTCAGGTTCGTGTATGTACCCTCATCACCCTCCCTCGAATCCAAAGCTACAAAATCAATCGTTAACCAAAACCCACCCAAAAAAGGGCAAAAGTCAACGCACCTTTACCACCACTCGACCCTCCGACAAACGTTTTGGCTCTAAACAAAACATCCACACTCTTCGGCCTCGATATCATACTCCCAACCAAAGCATTCATCGACGGACCAGAATTCGACGGCGCTCCATTCGCACCAGCACCCACCTCCCCACCCACCCACTCCCTATTATAAACACCCACACTCCCCTCTTTCAACTCCCTCATCAACGGAACCACATCCCCATGAAACGCAAAATCAGCAATCCCGCACTGCGACAGCGGTTTCGGCTTGGACTGTTCCATCTCCTCCCCTACTCCCTCACCCACTCTCTCGCCCTCGCCCTCACCCTTCTTTTCGCTCTGTCCTTCCCTAACCCCCTCCTCACCCCACCCAACCAACCCGCCCACACTCCCACCAACATACAAAAAACTCCCCTTCAAACTCACAACATGCACCACATCAGGCATGTACCTCAATATCACCCCATGCAACACATGCGACACATACGGTGACGTAGGATGCATCAACTGCGAAATAAAAGCCGCTTCATCAGGCGTCTCTGGAGCGTCCAAGGAGGGATTACTCGTATTCGAGTTCGCGTTCGTCGTCGGCGTCGATGATGATGATGAGGCCGTTGTTGTTGTTGTCGTTGATGGTCCTTCATCCTCCTTCGCACCCTGAACCACCGGATTCCCAACAGCCCCAACCCCCATCTCCTCAAACCACTTCTCACCCTCCTTCCCACTCCTCAACGCCACCTTAATCCTCCTCCTCAAATACGCCCCCAGCTCAGGGGACATCACAACAGCCGTAGGCGCAGGCGGAGCAGGCTTCTTCTGCCCCTGTCCCTGCATCGACGGGTGTCCCTGCTGCTGCTGTCCATGCCCATTCGCATTCCCACCCCCCCTCCTTCCCCTCCTCCCCTCACCCTCACCCTCCTCCCGCTCCCTCTCAACAACCTCCACAACCCTCCGACTCCTCTCATAATTCCTCATCCAACTCC
>NHTK01005573.1:0-10227 GCA_002938355.1 Panaeolus cyanescens | reverse complement strand
GTGGTGTTTCTTGCCAAAATCGTTGAATGACTATGAGAATTTCTCGCCAATAGCGTGATTTTATTTTTGTCCAATGGGGTCCCTCATAGTTTATAGGTTTGATGACCGCCATCGTTCTCGTAGGTATTTACGGAGTGATAAAGAAAGAACTTGGAAGCCTTCGAAACTCGAATCCCCTCGGCTAAACAAACTATCCGACTGCCGGATGTGAGACTGCCTCACTGAGTGCAACACAGATTGGTACTGATATCGACCTATCTTGAATCGCAGAAACGACTCCGGAACGACAAAGACTCGGATGACATCTACAAGCTATGAGATTCCTTTGTCGTTGCTCACTCTTCGGCTAGCCTCTCCTGAACAAATACTTGAATCGAGGAAGCGATCATTCGATGGGTTTGCGCGGGGGACGACATTGGAGGAGTATCTTTCGAGAGATAACGCAATGGACTCTTCGCCATCTGCTTTGAATGGGAGATTATCGGTATGGTAAGCACTTAAATCATCTATTGTGGGATGACGATCCGATAATATCTCGCTACCATAAATTAACTTGTGTGCGCGTGTAGGGTCCTCGTTCGGCGAGACTCGCCAGATGGCGATTTCTTATGCGCCTGTAGAACGTTGAGTCCACTTTTCTCGAGCACTTCGTTGATAAACAACTAAATACGAGTCAAAAGATTCAAAAGGGACTCGTCGATAATCCGCAGATCAAGCAAGGACCTCGAGCATGCTATCGGCTACGCCATCGCCTCAGTGTTTACTCCGAAAGCGAATCGCGGCAAGGGTTATGCAGCGCATATGATGCGTCTCCTCCATTGGGTTTTAGCGCCCCAATCCTCCCTTCCAAAAGACTTTCCAGATGAATGGGGAACGCCCCCACCTAGGTACGACGATCGCGTCGGGGATGCGGCCTTTTCGATTCTGTATAGCGATATAGGGCCTGAATTCTACCAGCGCACGGGAACGCTACCAGGGAGAAATGATGGTTGGCTAGCCCAGCGAGCCTCAACCACTGTGTGGGACATTTCGAGTCTCGAAAAAGGGGCTTGTTTGGACGCCACATCTACAGAAACTTCTTGGAGATGGTTTACGAATCAGGACATGGATAATATATGGGAATTGGACACCCAGCAGATGAAGGCGGATTTATCTGTCTATCCATTTACCGAAACTGAGGACGCGGCGTTTGCTATGCATCCTGGCAACGGAGTTGCTGACTATCAGATACAGCGTCTAGAAGTTTATTGGACGAAAGTACAGCCTCCTCTTCTATATTGGGGCCTCGTTCATTCACCATCAAAGGATGCTGATCAAAGCCCTCTGACTACTTTCGCGGCGTGGACAGTAGAATATCGTCCTCCAACAGCAAACACGTTGACCATTACCAGATTACGAGCCACAGAGGCGACCTTCAAATCTCTTATGAGTCGCGTCATAAGCTACGCTGCGCAACACGGCATCTCTAAAGTCGTGATCTGGAATTTGGACCAATCGCTGAGCAATTTGGCATCGGAAATGGGTGCACAAACGTTCGACAGAACAGAAAACTTGCCATCGTTTAAATGGTACGGCGCGGAACGCGGTTCACGTGTCACATGGGCGTTTAACGAAAAGTAGGCACCTTTCTGTAAATAAGCTACCTTCTGTTTTAAGCTCAATCTGATACATCAGGTTCTCGTGGTGTTGAGGGCCATAGTATCGAGAGAAAGGGGCGTGAGCAGATGATTTCACAACATGCTAGTGGACGTCTTCCGGTGAATTAGCTTAAAATTAATATTGCAGATATATGTATCAGTGCATATGCTCTTCGAAGAGACCAGCTACAGCTAAATGTCCAAAACAATGGCACCTTTCAATATATTGTCTCTGAGACCAGCAACGGATGCCGCATTAACCATAAAAGTGCTGGATGCAACCGTTCGCCATATCGCGCTGCAGACTTTCCAGTACACCAATCGAAGCAAACCCATCCAACCTAGTCTACCAGCGCAAATTTCCTCATACGTGCTAGTTGAGGAGTCCCATCGAACAACTTCCATTCCTCTGGAAGCGTGTATGTGGCCAAAGATATGAGCTTTGGGTCTGACACGCCTTATGACTGTCAAAAGCGGGTAGCACCCCATTCCGAGATCAAGGTGGCCAAATGGTGGGCCATGTGTAACCAAGACATCGACTGATAAGGGTATTCGGTTCCATATCTGCGTCGATTCCAGTTCATTTTCTGGGGAATAAAGACGCGGCTGAATCTTGGGGTATTGAAAGAGGAATGTGCCGTGTTTAGGGGTGTATGGAGCGCCATAGATAAGAAGACTGCGGCCACGTATTGCAACGTTTTCTGATGACTCGCAGAGATAAGTGAGATTTGGATAGTTGGAAGAGATTAGTCGAACTGTTTCAGGGTCAGCTAAGCAGCTATCATGGTTGCCTGCTATGAAGATTTTGTGTTTGTGTGGTTGGGATGCGAGCCACGAGAGGGCATTATGCAGTTCTGTTGTGGTACCAGAAACAGTCAGATCACCAGAGTGAATGAGGATGTCACCCTCTGGTAGTACTGGTTGGTTCGCATGGGTGTTATGCGTGTCAGAGATGCATACGATTCTGATTTTATTTGGAGGGTCCGGGGGGTTGTTCAGCGTTTGCTCTGGAGATTGATAGTTTGGAGCATAAACCGATTTAGCCAGAAAGAGAAGAGGCGATTTTATAAACCTCTCCCAAGAAGTCAATGGTGGTCTATCGAAAAGGGCGTCCATCCAAGATTGGAGCGACGTGGCACAAAAACAGATACATGAATGTGGGAAACCTGTGGTCACGAGTGTGACATAAAATCATCTGACGTGACAGACCGTGTTCTCGTTCTGTCAGTGTCAACGGCGTCGCGTTCTCGTTCTGCCAAAGCCTGTATAAGCATAATATTGACAGGTACTTTACTTTTCAAGTCAAGACTCGTAAAGATGCTAATAATATTTTAAGTGGTTTATATGTCCTAGGGTGACCACAATGGATGACGATTATGTCGAAACATCCGATGTTGAAGAGTTGATGGCAGAGCAGCTGGATTGCAGAGCTCGCCGACTCAATTTAGCTCCAGTATCTGATGAAAACCCTCCAAGGAAGCGTATCAAGGTTGGCTCGAAATTATTTTATTTGTTCATTGTAGTCTTATCGCATTCAGCTATTTCACAATCCCAGTCCCAGTCCTCCAATTCCAGCTACGTCTCCCAACTTCAATGTCACAGAAGGATCCCAGGCACATTCTATTGGCACACAAGATGCTACGATAGGAAGTCCTATGCTCACTGAACTACCAGAGAACTCACAGGATCCTTTGCTGCTATGTTCACCATCACCGCGGACCCAAAAGGTCCTTCCTATCACCCCTTCAGCTGGGCATAGAGAAAAACCTCTAAGCAACCTGGAGAACGTCATAAAATCAACTACTCCTTTGAATTCACCCCCAAGTAACTTTTACGATATGACTCCTACCCTACGATTCTCTTTTTCACGACTACCGACATCACCTCTTGTACAACCTTCTTCCCAACACTTATTCTCTCCAGGGCTACCAGCATCATCACCATCGCACCTGAGTTTTCCTTCCAGTCCATTGACTCGTGAATCTGCTCAACTCCCCGATCCATTCTCGCCACCTTCTCCCTTTTCCCAACCACCTTCTCTGTCACCCTCCAGCCCAGCTACACTAGCCCCTGTTTCGTCAACTCCAGCTCCAGCATCTCCTCTTCCCTCCGTATCCCTACCACGTCGATTGCCAGAGCCTGATCCTCCAGAAATACCACCAGAGCTTATGGCAGAACAGCGGTACTCCTTTCGCAAACGTGCTAAGGAACAAGAGAAGCCATTCACAGCAGAAAAACGCCGATATGAGATGCAGCTACGGAATATTCCTGACGCCATTGTTTCTAACAAGTCAATAAGGCGACATCGCTTTCCTGGAGACCGCCACGCTGCAAGCGACGAAGACGAAAGCCAGGAGGTACAATACGAGGAGGAGCCGGAACAAGACCCTGACGAGGAAAGATTTTGGAGGGAGCAAGAAAGGCGCCAGAAGAAAACCGCATCGATCACTGCTGAACAGCCAGCAGTAGAGTATTACGGAATCCTCAAAGAGGATATCTCTTCTCAAGAGGAAGATGAGGTTACGAAGGATGCTCGTCGTCTTGCACGCGCCGAAAGGAAAAAGAAGGCTAAGGAAAAACCAGCCAAGTCGAAATCAACCCATAAGAGTCGACCACAAAAATATCCGCTACCAGAACCTACCGTAATTATCAGGTTTTGCTCGATGATCGCAAACTCACTGACACGGCTTACAGGCGGAAGGGTTTCCGGCTGATTATTTCGACCAATATGAGCTTGGTGACGATGACCAGAACGACCAAGGCAGAGAAGACCCTGCGCCAGATTTCAACGATTTCGGCATGATCGTGGACCCACCTAACGTGCCAAGCTCACCCTCTGTGAGAGAAGAACTCGAGATCGTAGATGACACCAACAACAACGATGTTGTCTCCATAAGTTCTCATTCAGGCTCAGAAGGTGAAATGGACGTTGATCCAGAGGAGCCCGCGATTGAAGGAGCCAAGATGAAGATCCTGAAGAGGATGTACCCGACCATGATGATCAAAACCTTGATAAAGGCGACAGGCTCTATCAATGGCAAACACTCCCGTCAGAAGAGCGTCGAGGCGGAACCATCCAATGACCCCCTGCTACCTGGCCAGTCCCGCATTCGACGCGCCGAAAATCCTAAAGATATTCGTGACATCAAGGGCGACTCAGAAAGCAGTGAAGACGAGCCCCCATCCAAGCAGGATGTCATTGACCTCTCTGATTCGGATTCAACCTCTGACGGGGACCTTTCAAATTCTCCCCGTCGGCGTCTTCACAAAGGAAAGCAGACCAAAATCGTCCATCACTTTCATGATACTTCGGAATCCGACAATGTGTCTGATGAGGCGCTGGAAATGTATTTGGCGCCTGTACGGAACAATAATTCGTTTGGTGGGAGGGAGTCGTCACCTGTGTTGAGAGAGATGAGTCTCATCGATTACATGTTGAGTAAGCCTGCTCGCATCGGTGGAAAATCCAAATCAAAGGGCCGGACTGGTCATTCGTCTGGCAACAAAAAGGAACGGTCGTTCAGACTCGATGTCACTACAGGAGGAGCGCGTCGGTACGGGAAGGAGAAACAGACCCGGCTTTCTTTTGATAACCCAGGCTCATCAAAAGGCAGCTACCGTCCGAAAGACCTTCAACCTAAAGCACGTTCTCGGGAACGAAATGCTTCTGGGTACCATGCTGATGAAGATGAGGTTGGGCAGCATGAGGATGTGGTCCATCATACCAACAAACTGGACTGGAAGGCCCGATATAAGCGCCGTAAACAGAAGGAAAAGAATGCGGGTGTTTATTGCTTTGGGAATGGAAATGGCCAGGTTCAATCAGGTCGGGGTCGAGCAGCGTTTATCACCGTCGACTTGGAAGATGAGGCTTTCCGGCAAGCATTGATACCTCGTTCAACGCCTACAGCTGTTGTTCATGAACGCCATCCGCTTGCGTGGCCGAGACTGGTTACTCTGGATCCGGAATTGCAGGACGCGCCTGCGCGAACAGCTGGTGCTCGACCGGCCTCGACAGAAGATGTTCCAGATCCCCCTCCTCCTCCTAAGCGTCGTTCGAAGCCGGTGCATGTTCCCAGTGATTATCGCTTCCCTTTGATTCCTGCCGTAAAATCATTTGGCAAATCGTCATACACGGGCAGCGGTTATCTCCACAGCCTTCTGTTGACTCTTTCAGGCACTCCGCCTCAACTAACTCTCATAAATCACACATTCCTCCAGTTTGATCTCGTGCCATCAATGTCCATTTACGATTTTTGCGCCCTTATTCCCAAAATCTTTGAGTCCTACATCGAATTTTCGACTGATCTACCAAGTCCAGACACCAAAGATCTTTGCGCGTCATGGCAGGCGTTTGGGCATCTCGTCCACGAGTACTGCACGTCGTTTATGGGTACGGGTGACCCCACAACCTACAACGATTTATGCGACACCATAAAGCCTGAACTCGCGCGAGTTGTCGAACACTTCAAGTCTGTAACCCCTGCCTCACTAGATCTCCCCGTCCTTCAACTTTACTGGTTTTCTCTGGAATTGTCCCTCCGTCTCTCAGCGCATAATGGCCTACTTCCTTCTGTTTCTTCAGGGGTATCTCAAGAGCTCGTTTCATGTCTTATGAGGCTCCTTTTCCAGTTTGGTTTCAAAGATATCGCTCGTGGTCTTCGAAAGGAGAGGGAGTGGGAAGGCGCATCCGCTTCATATCGTGCTGCAGAAATCTGGGTATGGCTCATTCATGTCCTAGATCCTCGACGGGTGACGACGGCGAGCCCAAAGCAACATCCTTTCTGGGAGCCCCTCAAAGAACAGATCAACGTTTTTGCTTCGGCAACAGGCATGCAAGCAAGCGAAGACTTTTGGACCGTCATTTTCACCTTGTGTTTCCTCTCGCAGATGAACGACTACGGAATGGCCACCTCGCAACCAAGATTGCCTGCTTGCTGGGAGCTTGCCGTCGCAGCTCTAAAAAGGGTGCAATTGGATGCACTACCAAACAACCCGCGCATTACAGATCAAACACGCCAGCGGCATGACCACTACATTGGCATTCTTCTCTCGAGGTGTCATCTTCTACGTGATCGATGGCAATGGAAAGGAGCACCCTATGAGCTACTAAACGTCCTTTCGAGCATCTTCAAGTCTCGCCTCTACGCAAATCTCCTGGACAAGCACAGTGACTACCCTAAATTCTTCAGAGAGCAAAGTTGGGAGCAATTTACTCGCTACGACGATGAAGATACTGCCTTTGGTCACTTTCTCGTACTGATTGGTCATGCCGTGCAAGACAGCATTAATCCGACCACCGGAAAACCGTCGCTGAACCTCAAGAAACTGACATCGATGTTTTTACCTGTTTCTCCTCTTTCGTTTACCAAAACCAATCCTGCTGGAGCTCGTGGTATGGGTATGTTTTATAACCGCATTTCCGGAGCTGCTGTAGCTGCCCACCTGGACCCCACCGACGCCGATTCGAGAGTGGCACAAGCTAGAAAGTATCTCTCTTTTGCGGATGGCGACACGGATATTCGGGTTGATATGGTGAGAGGGTTGATGATGTGGGGTAGTATGATGGTCAGTGACAGGGCCAGCCTGAATGGTATCATCGCTTGGGCAACGGAGATCGCAGAGATCCTCGCGGAGGAATTGAAAGAGGTCAAGGCTGAGAACGAAGCGGATAGTGAGGAGCTGAAAGCGAAACGACGGTACTTGGTTGTGACCACTATGGGTCTAGTTGTCGCGCTTCGTCAGATTGGAAAGGCCCATCTTGCCATTTCCGCGTACCCCGACCCTCGGCTCATTGGTGAGCTTTACTACCAAACTTGATGTATCTCTTTTGCTGATTTTTTTTCGCAGGTTGCATGAAAAGCCTACTGAATCTCTGGTTCTGGAAAGCCGACACGCTTGATGGTCTACAATCGACAGCCAATGAATTTTTGCGCTTCAACAACATCTTCTTCGACGCTAGAATTGCAGCTCTACCACCCCCCGAACGACCTGTCAAACCTGTACAGCGGCAGGCTGATGAACCTGAGAGTCAGGATTACATAGTCGACGACTTAGACCTGGATTGGGACGCAGCTGAATTGCCGGATGCTTTGAAGGATGCTAATACCACTTCGGAGGTGCCTGCTTGGGTAGAGAAGGAAAATGAGCTTCGCACAGTATGTTCTTACTCATGTTTAGGTATATGGCTTGCTGACGAAGTCATACCAGGTTCTCAGCGACACGAAGTACAAGTGGAAGCTCGTGAAATTCGTGACAGCTGCTTTCATAAGGGAGGTTCCCATGTCCGAGTTTGAAAAGCAAGCTGCGAATTACGATGCGTGGATGAAATCGATTGTGTCTGTTGGGGTGGTTGAAGGAGATCCTGAGAGGGTTCGTGTCGTTTTATCAAACTCCAAATTCGAAAAATATCGCAAACTGACCTATGAAACGTAAAGTGGGACAAGTACCACAGCTGGTTTTCATCCCCTGTGAACAACGCAAAGGACAAGGCGTGGGCCAAACGAATGATCCTCGGGTTTTATTATTACATCCTGCGTTTGGAACCCAAGTCCTATCTTATTTCTGTACGTTGCACTCTCTCGAACAATCCAGGTCGTTTTTTTTTTCGCGAACTAACTGACACCCGCGCCAGGATCTCAAACGCAAGATGATCCTCGACTTCTTGAACTGTCTCATTTCATTCCGCTTCGACATGGAATCGCGTTACACTGCACTTTTGCTATCCATCGACGGCCTGCAACATCCCTTGTTCCGACACATGGACTGTCTTCCAGACCCTACCGAAAGCAATGGCGATTATAACTTTCAAGATGGGTTCAAAGAGTTGCGATTGCCTATTCTACGAGGTGCGTCAGAATGCATTCCTTCAACGACGAATCCTAATTGCATTTTTTTAGTCATATTCCAAAACGCCGCTCAACTCGTAAAATTACCGAAGGACGACCCAGCGAGTGTCCTAGAAGGCGTTACTTGCATCGACTATCTCAAAGAGACGTTCTCGACTATTCGAACTCGCCATGCAGTAAGATATCAATACCAAATCATCATAGTACCAACCCTTTACTCAACGATGCATATTTAAACGCACAGACATTATCCAAACTCGCCGACACCGACACTGAGATGATGCAGCAAAAACATGAGTATGAAGTCTTTTGCGCAGACGTTTTCGATGCGTGTTTTGAGCACCTGGAACTTCGGAATCATCAACAGATCCTGTTTTGGGTGAATTGGAGGCGGAATAATTTATCTGCCGTTGTTCGACCCCAGTGTCATGATTAGGCTTGGGTTGTGGTTGAAAAATGGAACTGCGCTAGGTGACATTTAAATTATATCCTTCGAAGACGATACCCCCTCATACACATTCTTGTAACATTACTAACAAGCAATTTTGGCCGTGTAATTGGATTTATTTTCTTGTACTGATAAATTGTTTGTTGATGGGCGCTTACACGTCCCTGATAAAAGTGATGCATTCCACAAAAAAAAACTCTATACTCAGAGGGTGAATGATCGAAGAGAATGACGCAAAAAGCTCCAAGTTTGATAATAATAATGATAATAAATTAAAAAGGCTAAGAAGCATATACAACAGAACAAAAAAAAAACGGTGGCTGCCACCTTGAGAGCATAAATCGAGCTCGAGAACGAAAAGGGTCTAATTTTGTGATGTTACACTAGGTCTAGGGATTATACAACGATATGGAATATCATGAAAAGGAGGTGCAGTACAATAGTACTAGCAACGCAGTCAAGCGAATAGCGGAATGCGGATTGCGCACTCTGAATCGAGTGTTTTGAATGTTTACAACCAATTGCAAAAAAAGAAAAGGAAAGCGAGGATGGGTTGTAACATTGACATTGCCATGCGTAAATGGCATTTTCAATTCGATAGAGTATCGAATGGTTGTGGTATGCTGTGGTGTTCACAGCGTAGATGCACTGGTGCATGGGGTTGAACGTTGAATAATAGCAATAAGCTATAGGCTATAGGTTATAATAGCGCAATAAAAAAAAACACCAATGAAAAGACAGAGAGGAATAAAAAAAGGCATGACCAATGACCGAAATCCTCAACCCACAAATATAGAGATCTTCAAGCAAAAGACGTTTTGATTCAAAAGAATTTGAATTCAATGATAGTATAAAAACAAGTGGTGGGGAGTTGTGGGTTAGGATTTGGGATTGCGATGGTGCTAAGGACGGACATTGGAATGTTGAGGACAGGGATTGAGACGGTTGCAAAGGACAGGGTTTGAAACGTGGAACGGTGCTAACAACATGGATGGAATTTGGATCGTAGAACGAAAAAAGAAAGGCTGGAACCCGGATTAAATAAAAAGTATCAGAACAGAAAAGTGATCATAAACGTTGTGGTCGTGTGGTGACATGATATGAATATTGGATGATGATAATAAAACACGCGATTGGGATTGGGATTGGGATTGGGATTGGAACTTCATGAAGCGGAACTGGAATTGGGAGTGAAATGTGGATTGCGATTGTGAGAGACAGGACAAGGATGGTAATGGTAGATTGTAGGCATTCAAACGTAACAAAATGGGATGGATGGGATGGGATGTTCGCA
>NHTK01005572.1:0-10214 GCA_002938355.1 Panaeolus cyanescens | reverse complement strand
TCGCGTTATTAGCACGACGCTCTAACCAACTGAGCTAGTCGGCCCCTATGACGAGTAGCCACGTGTTACGCCGATCCCGCGGTACAGGAAACGACAAAGGCAAAGCAGAGGAGAGCAAAGCAAAGCTCCTCATCAACTCATCAGACAGGCGTGCAGAGCAAAGGGGAGGAAAAGCAAGAAATAAAAGAAACGGAAACATCGTGAATATTGATCGATATATCAACAGGGGGTGTATCCAGAAACAAGACTTGCTATGTATAAAACATGATAAGAAGGGATATGGGGGGAATAAAACAGGGCGAAGGAGGCAGAGATCAGGATCAGAAGGGGAAACCGCTGTGTGAATGTCCTCGTCGTCCTCCACCAAATCCTCCACCGCCAAAGTGGCCCCCTCCAAACCTTGGACCGCCACCTCCGAACTGAGCAAAGATCTCTTCCAGATCCATCGCGCTCATGCCACCACCGAATCCGCCCATACCACCCATACCACCGTCATTCATTCCATCCTCATCCTCGCCCATATCGTAACGTTCTCGTCTTTGGGGATCAGAGAGGACAGCATGAGCTTCCACGACGAGCTTGAATTTCTCCTCGTCCCCTCCCTAAACGAGATTTAAAGTACATGAGAATGGATGGAAAAAAAATCAAGGTTCATGAGCACAGCGCACCTTATCAGGATGGTGTTTCAAACTCTCCCGCCTGTAAGCCTTCTTGATATCTGCCTCGTTACACTCACGGGAAACACCCAGGATCTTGTAATAATCCTTGGTCTTTGACCTCTTCAACGCAGCTTCAGCTTTCTTAAGCTCGGACTTAAGGTTGCGGACATCATTGTCTAACGCACTCCCGTCTCCCTGTGCTTGCTGAATCGCAGACTTAAAATCAGCGATGGCAGCGTCGAATTTCTCCAGATGGAGATTGATTCGTGCTCGTGTCCTGAGAGCTTTGAAAGAGTTGGGTGAAAGAAGGAGTGAGGCATCCGTATCAGCAAGGGCTTCTTCGTGCTTGTCAAGCTGTGGAATACATAGGTAAGCGGGAAAATATTGAGATGCAAAAAAAAAGCAAAAAGTACCTTGAGAAGGGTGGTTGCACGATTTGAAAGAAGGGTAGCCCTGATAGCACCACCGTTTCCTTCTTCTTCAGCCTCTCCGATGTTCTATTCAGGGAGTCAATGCAAATACAGAGAACAGAGGGAAGATGTGGCTCACATCCAAGCATTCTGTGTACTTCTCCACTGCTTCTGCTAGTTTGCCGAGTTTGAACGCAGTGTTTCCCTCTTCTTTGAGTTTTTCGACCTCCTTTATGCGTTTGCGTAGCTTTTGGGCTGGTTCATGACCTGGATCGTATTTGAGGGCTGATACCACGTGCTGGAGGGCTTGTGGAAGTCTTCCGCTGAGGAACAACACCAGTCCACGAAGTGTTAGCACATCGGGAGAGTTTGCGTTTAACCGTAGAGCATCGCTGAAATCAAGAAAATAAGCATGATTTCTGGAAAGATAGAAAGCAGGGGGCGTACTTGGCAGATTGGTTGGCAGCCTCAAGATTACCTCGTGAAAGCTCCAGCTCCACCCGCCATATTCTCCATTCAGGTGGTACATCGCCTCCTTCACCCTCAATAGCCTGCAAACACTTATCCAACGCAAGACGGGCGAGGGCCCATTCCTTCTTCTGCCTGGCACTGGTGAAGTTTTGCACGTGTCCTTCCAGCGTTTTCACCTTGTCCTGCAACTGCAATGCTTGAGCATTTTTAGGTTCCAGAGAAAGGATGATGCGGATCGTAGAGAGAGCTGGAGTTGAGGATCCCAGGGCGTGCTGGCACTTGGCCAGACGGAGGAGGGTTTTGGCTGAAGGGGCCTCTGCTTGCAGCGAGGCAGCGACTTGACAATCCTCCATCGCTGGTCTGAATCTCTTCAGCGCCATATAAGACGCTGCACGATTCGTCAGGTATGAGGGTTCCAATGGGTTCATCTCTGATTACGGATCGCGTGCAGTGAAACCAACATAATTAGTGATCTGCAAATAGCACATACGACCCAGAAGATGGCATACGCACCGATGGCCTTGGTATACAGTTCCACAGCTTCGGTATATTTCTTCGCTTTGAAGGCATTGTTACCCTGTTCTTTGACCTTTTCTGCTCTTGTCAAGATATCTTCCTCAGGACCCGTTTCCTCAGGGTCTGGTGTGCTTTCAACCACACTATCCGGTGGCGGCGATTGGGCACGAGGAGATGCAGAAGTAGATGCTGCAGGCGTCGCAGAGGGACTACTAGTTCTTTTATCAACACTTTCTGCCATGATCAGAAGCAAAAGGTCATAAAAACTTACGCATTGCCATTTGGCACTGAGCTTGATGGCGTGCCAGACGGCTGTTGAGTCTTCTTGGCTGCTGTCGTCCTTTTCTTGTTAGCCATTATTATGGGTGTCAAGGATTAATTCGAATGAAGAGGTCTATGACAAGAAAGATCAAAGGAGAGTTTTAGTCCTCGTGAAAGATGAAGAACGAGGAGGACGTGGGGGAGGATTAAGTTATACGCGAAAATATATTAACCCCGAATAATTATCGAGTTTGGTAATCTCCCACAAATATAATCCACGTAATTGGAAGTGATTTATTCCAAAAAGGGACTCATTTTTCAGAACTCAGAATTACGCAAGAGAATGGCAGACAAAGAGTTTTAGATTCGAAAAACTAGACAATGGAGAATAGGACAGGACAAAGAAAAATTCTATCGATACACTCGATATAAACCTCCCAGAAAATTATTAAACACAGAGTATGACCCATCAAGTGTGGAATGCAACAGAACTGAGATCAAAAAAACGTAGTAGCCAATCATATCGAAACATGATGCTTTAAATGAAAAAAGATACGAAATAAAATTACAACTAAGTGGTATTTGGATGCTGATTCCAAACGTTCCCACCACCGAGCACATTATCCGTGCGTGCGCGCTTTTTTGGGCGCCTTTGCACCGTCGCTTCTTTGGGGTCTGCCTCCAGCACCCCATTCTCATCATGAGATTCCACGTCATGTTCACGACGACGCTTCTTCTGTAGACCCTTGGGCACAGGCTCTCTTACAAGGGAAGACCTACTATCCCAAGCCATCTCATGCTCCAGTCCCTCGATCGCCTTCTCGAAGAGTGCAAGAACAGCCTTGTAGTCCTCTGGTGCGCTTTTTTCAGAGTCCTTGATATTCATCTCGTGACCCCTATAAAACGCTACCCGAATTGCCCTTGATCTCTCAAAGAAGAACATCGCCAGCTGGTGGATCAGGGTACGGAAGGTTGAGCCCCAGCCAGGTTGTAGCACGAAGTCCTCTTCATTTCGGCTGCCCAGGGTCCGCAAGGCGTAGGCATTGGAGGACTCGACGTCTACGTTCCACATATCGAGCCATGCGTCTTGGTTTTGCGGACTCTCATACGCCTTAGGATCACCACCGGCTGAAAGGTACTCTTCCAAGTGAGCATCAAGCACCTCGGGCGCAGGCTGAACGACGGTGATCCAATGTAGAATCCAGAAGAAAGACTCGAGGTCGTCCATGTGATCCCTCAGAATAGGAAGTGTTCGCCGGTTTTTGTATTGGTGACATTGGCGAATGTTGAGCGATTGGAATGCTGTGGTTCCCTGATAATACTAATGAGTACTGTGTGCTAGACATCGAAGGAATAAAATGTTACTTACAATACTGTTGCTAGCCACCAACTCCTCCCTCGATGCAGTTCGGTAACGGATCGCTCTGTGGAGATCGATTAAGACACCTCGGGGCCCATTCGCTTCCGCATCGCTAGCGCCGTTCGATGCATAAAGGACATGATCCCAGCTTATATCGCGGTGAAGAATGCCTTCATTCCAAAGGTTTTGGTGACCTAAAAATGCCAAAAGCGATGAGTAATCATGTAATAAGAACAATCAGACAAATAGATCTCACCTATAATTGCATCCTTCATGGCAACGAGAAGGTCCATCCTAGAGCTAACCTTGTTCAGAACACTACCGTGTTCCTCGAGTAGCATACGCCTCATAAGTCTATCGGTAAAGGCCTGCTCACTGATTGCCTGCGAGCTCTTGAACTTTCTGAAGCTAGATAACCGCGGGAAGGATTGGTGCGCGTGCATACGAACGACGCCAGGAATATCCAACCCTTCAAGCAATTGGGGTTCAGACCCTGATAGAGGATCCACGAACTGTTGCTTCAACAGGAAGTTTTGTCCGCGCTCGTCCACGACCCTCCAACAGACGGTTCCACGTCCAACAATGTCAGAGACTCTGAACCGCCTCTTGACCTCGGTGAGCGTGACTGCTTTTCCTTTCCGCTTCATGGTAAAGGCACGTTGGTTTTTGGTGTTGAATATCACCGTGGTATCCAACCCAACTCGCTTTGCCATGTAGCTTGCAGTAAGTAGGATGGACTGAACGAGATATCGTGGTGTCTTGTGGTAATTGATCCAGTCCGAAACTTCAACTCCAGCACGGTCGAAGCGATAGACACGAAGGCGGCGCTCCGTGAAAACGAGGCCCCACACGAATATACACGTCAACTGGGATGCAAAACATTCTCTAAAAAATTTAAATGAGCAAGATATCGTGCCAAAGAAATATTAAGGTACTAACCTGGCGTAGAATGCTTGCTGCGCCAACAGCCTATCATTGGCCCCCTCCTTCGCAACCTCTCCATCAAGCATCACATCAAAGAACGTCACACAGCGCTCGAACCAGTTATCTTTCATCTCCTGTTCGAAATGGTTCTCGCTACCCGTGATGACGCCATCAGGATAGAATCTGACATCATTGTCTCCCATCTCCTTCGGATAAGCGCTGTATGTCATATGAAGCTTCCGACAGGGGCTGGGGGCCGATCCGCGTGGCGCGCGCCTTCCAGAAGCAGAGCTGAGATCATCGTTGGTGGTGTGGTTGAAATACGCGAGGATATTATCGATGATTGTTTTAAGAGGACCGTATATTGACTCTGTTGTTGCAGGACCTTTGGGAAGGCCGTGCCACTCGTTGCAGACGTCGTCCCAGAGTTGAGTGGCTCGGATGAACCGCTCGCACTCTAGTTTGGTGGTGGTTTCGTCGAGATGTTTCTCCAGTCTTTGGAGATCCAGCTCTATAATGTTTGTGCCAATAGCTGAAAGAAGCTCGGGAGTGGCGTTGGAGGCGTATTGAGTCTTGTCCATTTTTCGATTAGGCGTAGGTTGTCAATGGATAGTTATAGGATCGTAGGCGATATTATGTGCGTTAGGGGTAGAGCTTTAGAAGCGAAGAGATGAGCAAATGTTGAACGAGATGGCGCTTGGTGATATTGCAGGTGGAAAGAAGGAATAATGGATTCGCGAGCTCTAATATAGGCTCAATCGATCATGTGACCGCGCTCGCATTGTTTGAACATTGACAATGGTTGCTCAGTGCGACAATGCGCAGGGCGTAGATAAAGGCCTTAGGCCTTAAGCGCTGTCTGCCTCATGATACACCGCCTGAGTCATGACTGACATGGATGATGGGGTTGATATGCATATGTTTAACGACGAAAGAAATCTATGGTTAGATACAATAACATTGCAATAACACTCGCTTTTCAAAATCATCACCCCAAATTATCTCATTCGAAGGAACACTGACATGCTCTCAAAATCCAACAGCAATATGACCACAAGCTACGGCCCAAGTATGCGACATTTATAACCTTTTATAATGAATCGATCATGTCGGAGCCTCACTAGTGAACCTAATCTTTCCATTAGTCAGGTTACGTGCTACTCTTGATCAACGTGCGTAACAAGCTAAAATTAACCATATTAACGTCTTTGAATATTGGCTGCGCAGGCTTGAGCAGGCCGAAGAATGGGCGCGGACTGTGCAAAGCTGTATTCATCCTATCGGAATTCATATCCTGAGGACAGTCGTGCTGCGCCATGGCATACGTCAATCAGTTGAGCGCCCAATGCTACTGGCCTCTATAATAATAGCTGAACCACGGTAATTGCGTCGTATAAGAACCTCAGTCCCAGCTGCTCTCAAATGCACCAAAGCTCCTTCAGATCATTTACATCTTATCCACCCAGTATCCAGTCAGCAAATGTTTTTTAAGCTTACTAATATTCAAGTCGGAGCCGTGCTCAGCATCTTGCTGAGTACCTCTGCTTCTGCATATCCAAGCCACTGGTCGCTTGCTGGCCTTCCAAGAGAAGACCTGAACAAGATCCTGCCTACGATGCAGTTCCACCCCCCTCCATTCCCAGTTGGTCCGTTAAACGATACCAAGGCCAAACTTGTCAACGACAAAGCACATCCTTGGAAACCACTCCGACCTGGGGACATTCGAGGCCCTTGCCCTGGATTGAACACTCTTGCGTCTCATGGTGTAAGTGCCACTGCTTTTATTTTGAGCTGCTAAATACTCACTATCAGCATAACATCCAATATTAGTGGCTTCCTCGTAACGGAATAGCTACCCCCCAGCAAATTGTCTTGGCTGTCCAAGAAGGTATTACACAAGTTCACCTTCGTTATCTTCGTAGCATAACAGTTATTTTAATTATTGCTTAGGCTTCAACATGCAGTTCCAGACTGCGCTTCTCGTCACCTATGCAGCATTCATCGTTGATGGGAATGTGATCACCAATTTGCTTAGCATCGGTGGAAAATCTCCCAAAACGGGCGAGGATCCTCCTCATCCGGCGCTTGTTGCCGGCCTCAACACTCACGCCGTTTTTGAAGGTATGCATAAGCTTCATGTCAGTATATCGACCAATGGTTAAACTGATATATGTTTTCCATGATACCTAGGGGACGCTAGTATGACTCGAAATGACTTTTTCTTTGGGAATAACCACGACTTCAACGAGACGCTATTCCAAGACGTAAGCAGTCTATATAATCGCGCTATGGCTAAAACCCTAAAATGACGGAATATTTGCAGTTCATTGACCTAAGCAACGATTTTGGGGCTGGAAAGTACAACCTCACCGTCGCAGGTGAACTCCGACACAAGCGTATTCAAGACTCCATCGCCAACAACCCAAACTTCACCTTTGTCTCTCCACGCTATGTCACCGCCTTTGCTGAGACCACAATCCCAGTCAACTTCTTCATCGACGGCCGGCGCGAGAATGGCCAACTCGACTTGGATGTCGCCCGTGGGTTCTTTCAGCACATGCGCATGCCCAACGGCTTCTTCCGCCCCAGCTCTCCCCGCAGCACAGACGGCGTAGACGTCGTCTTGAACGCTCACCCCATCAGACCCGGCCATAATGTGGGAGGTGTCAACAACTACGTCGTCGACCCCACCTCGGCTGACTTCCTTAATTTCTGCTTGCTTTATACCAACTTTGTCAACCAGACGATCAAGAGTCTGTACCCCAACCCCACTGGAGCCCTTCGTCAGGCTTTGAATTTTAATTTGAACATTCTGTTCCAGGCATTTGTTAGCTTCGATTGCACACAGGTTTTTCCATACGGGAAATAAATTTTATAGGAATATGTTTGACTACGTACCTAGATTTCGGACCCTTTTCTATCTTTCGTCATGTAATATGTAATTAAATCGACAAGATTGCAATTCATTTAAACATATTACACGCAGTTTTGAACCCGAGTTGGCTCTAGAGCTCTCCAATGTTGATTCGCCCTGCTCAAGCGCTCACAGGCGCCGCGATGAAATTCCAATGATTGTTGTGACAAGATAGATATCAAAGGACAGTATACTAGCAGTACACTGATGCCTAAATATAGTTATGTATCTACATTCAGTCAAGCATACCTGGCAGCTGCACGAACAAGTCCCCGTCGACGTAGTGCCCGGCGGCGAAGGACAGGCTGATCATTTGGTCCCAGACCCTGCTTTTCTTGGAGCTTAGAGTGGTACATCGGCATATGGTTTTTGACATATTCAGCGCCGTGCTCTGGATTCTCCTTGTTCACGTAAACATGATGTCTAGTTCCAGACTTCTCTTCTCCTTTGTCATTTTGCCAGCTTGAAGGAATATCCTCTAATTTGATGCCTCCCTTGGGGCCTGCTACGGGCTTCTTAAATGTCGCTGTGATATGAACCTTTTGATCCAAGCTGTTTCGTATATGTGCCATTTTGCTGGTAAAAACCCATTATTAGCGTCCAAAGTTCACATTTTTATGCAAGAATATAAAAAGACATACTGGATATCTGTATGAGTGGCGCCAAGTTTCTTCATATGTTGCTTGACTAGGATTTTGTGTTCCTTCTCAATTTTTTCTCTCTCGGCGTTGGTTAAATTGCCCAGTCGATCCAGCTGCTTATAACCTTCCACTGAGAACTTGATGTGTGGGTCAGCAGATATAGAATCATCTGAGCTATGACTATGCACGCTGTTGTGGGGACTCGGGGTACGTCCAGGAGAGGGAGGGTTCGATCCATGCTGACTTCCATGATGTGATGAGGAGGAATCGGATGATGATGAGCTTGAACCTGAGCTCGAAGAAGAGTCACCCGTGTGGAAGAACCCTCCTTTCACGGGAGCTCTCTTTAGGAGTCTATAAGGACGTTCAGTGTTCTGGACTCGAAAGGTGGGTGGATCAACCTACGGCACATAATCCCTAGCTTCGATGTCATTGATAGAGGGAATTGCAATTGCAGACACGGAGGCAGCAACGATGGACAGAGTAACAAATGCCGAGAAACGCATGGTGTATAAAGAAGTGAGAATAGATATTATTGTTTGAAGTGACCAGCACTTGAATTGATGGTGAGTGATTTGTTGAGTGATTAATCGAGCACGGCTCAAACTGAGGAATCATGGAAGAGTATCAAACACCTTTTATATGATATTGGACTTGTAACGGCACTTACAAAAGTGCGTCAAGCATGGTAAAATAGCGGCTAATTCTGCAAAATATACTGTCTTAGGGAGGGAAATGTGTATGTAAAACACGACAACATAATGATACAATGTCGAGTCTCGACGCCATTTTCATTTCGCCGGGCGTCTTCTGACCAGATGCTATATTTTTATCCGGTCTAGTATGTACTCGAGCTCATGATTGTGTTGCCGCGCTACAGTCCATGAAATGAACATTGTTAGCAGAGACCGGCGCTAGGAAAACTGCTATCAATAGATAACATCACATAAATGGGGGCTGTGATTCAACTGAATTGTATAGGGGTCCACTGGCCGTGTCAGTCAACTTCCAAACAGTATAGATATTGATATGAATGACCGGCTTGATCGCAAACCCACATCAGCCAAAGTTCACCAAGATCAATCATATTATTAATGTGAAGTCGTCCTTTACGTTTCGCAATGACACACCTCTGAATAAGCAGCTTCAAGTTGTAAGATCGATGTGCTGATCAGACGACGCATTGCCAAATTGATGGTGACCGGTGACCCGTCTTCTGCCAGTGATGGCATTGATACAACTTCATCCACTCTTTTGGAGCCAAGATAGATGGTTCGAAGGCCTCGCTGTCTAGAGTTATGTCGAGTCGTTGATACTCTAAAATATCTACCTTGCGACGGATATGGGAGCTTAAGTATATCATAATAATACTTTGCTTGTGGCCTAGGACTCGGAATGGGGGTGTTCGATATCGCCGAAAAGGTGTCCCAATGGGTATTCAGAGATGAAAACTTGCTGAGCACTTTATCAAGTTGGCATTGCAACAGTCGCAGGAAATACACAGGCGCGAATCCTAAAATAGCTTCTATTGAATGCTACGCGAGTACATGACCAATTGAAAGCAATACTCAATTGAGCCACAATCTCGGTGCGACACAGTGCCCATCGTGAGTGGACCCGGTGAATTCATACCAGCGTACACCTACATGTTTTATTGACGAAATAACAGTACACGCAAGAGATCCAAAATAGTCATACAAGGAGGTATAACTTGAATCCTTTCGATGACGCTAATGCATACGAGTCCGAGTCACAGGCGTAGGGCGCTAATATATATGCACCACATTTGGATTGAACTTTTGAAGAAAGCTAATGGTAAATGGTATGGCTGTGATCGTGTAGCTTCTGTAAGAGATGTAAGTGATGCAATTGTCATACAAGATGGGAAAAGTATTTTTATCATTGGTTCATTCCTCCAAAACCTCGCGCCCACCATGGCACCATCGTGGTTCCGTCGATTCTGCACTTTTCCCCCTTCAACTCCTTCAAGTTTAGGGAGCATGGTGTGTCCGTGCCAAGGGGGTCCCGGGCCGAGAATCCCGGACATGAGGCTAGGTA
>NHTK01005571.1:0-10163 GCA_002938355.1 Panaeolus cyanescens | reverse complement strand
TCCTGGTCCTGATCCTCGTCATCTTCTTCTTCCTGCTCGCCGTCATACCCATCAATATCGAGCATAGAGATACCGTAATTTCGCCCGTCTATGTTTTCAACGTTGAGCTGATCGTGCAAAGCGAGCCGCTCCTCAAGCTCTGATTCCTGTTCGTGCTGGGCTTCCGCAAGCAAGAGGGCAGGTCGTAGGGTTTCTGTCCATCGTGCCCGAAACGCATTCAAGATTTGAGTAGGGATTGGGGGAATATCGTCGGGTGGGCTGGGGTTTGCGTGTGATATTTCCAAATCTTGAGGGAACGTATCTTCTTCCATGAATGGGATGGTATCTTCTTCCATGAATGGGATGGTGTTCTGTGTAGATGACTGGGATGTCGTTGGCGTGTTGGAAACAGTAGACGATTGAATTGGTTGGAGAACTGGAATGCGATCGCCAGCAAATGCTCGCAGCTCCTCCATCTCTCTGACAATTCGGACTCTTGCCCGGGATTTCAATTGCGCCAGGACGTGTCGTCGACTGGTTTTGATCGTGACACGTTTACCACAACCACATCGACATATCACCTTCTTTCCAAGTGACTGGCTTGTGTCGAATAGCGCGAGCATGGAGAGTCGGTGGGTGGACATCTTTGGATGAGGATCCCGGTGTTCCACAGCATATTTAACCTAGTAAACAAGAAGTACAGGCTATAGAAGCAAGATCCGGGTTTGAAAGAGCTGTGCGGCGCGAGAACAGTTGATTTTTGTGAGATAAGCCATGCTGCGATAGGTTAGGCAACGATGAAGTTCCGGCAAGCATCACTCCACCTGTCAAGTGCCTGAAATCAGTCATGATTTGCGGGTTTGAGCGAAAAGTACATACCACACATAGGACCCAAGTCCTAAAAAAGATGAAAATGAAAAATTCCAGTCACAATCTTGAAGAAAGCTGATGATTTGTGAGTTAGAGGTCCAATCCAGATACTCATCAAAAGCTTACATAGCGCTAGGCTGTCAATGAGGACAACAATGAGACTAGCGGCTCTTGGGCTGTAAATGAACATAAAATTTTATGGAGCAAATAGAGAAGGAGAAAGGGTATGGGGTAGGGGGCAGGTAGGAAGAAAGAGCGACGCGAGTCTAACTCTTTGGGGTGACGACCGACATGAGTCTGAATCGTTGGAAAAGAAAGGCCGACACGAGTCTGAGCCTAAGGATATTATGGATAGAACGACCGACTTGAGTCTGCGTCGTTGGTTGTTATGAAGGGGCGGGATGAGATCGGAGGAGGACATTGGGATGGGTGATGGTGGTTCAAGGTTGAGATTAATTAACTTAAGCAATTGATTCTGAATGCGTACATGATGGCACGTGCGCACCCAAGTTGGAACTCCGACACACAACCTAAGCTTCCTTCCTTCCTATCATCACACATCATCACCATCATCATCCAGCCAAGACCCTCGTCCTCGTCCATCCATCCAACAAACCCATCCCAACTCCTAAAAAATCGACATCGCCCTCAAGACAGACGTCAAGACACCGTCACAACTCCCTGAACTCCAATCACCACCATCCCTCAAGACCCTTGGTTCTGGTGAGCCATGCCGACAACATCGCCATCCCTTCTCCCTTGGGTCAGACTCTTGTCGCCCATATCTGCATCTATCCATGGGTCAGACTCGTGTCGCCCATTTCCTCATCTTTTTCTGGGTCAGACTCGCGTCGCTCAGTTTTGTGGAGGTCAGACTCGTGTCGCCTTCATCCCCCCCCTCCCCCCTCCCCATTCCCCACAATCCCCACAAAATTCCGACCGAATGTTTTGGATCCTTTGGACGTTTCTTCCCAGAATTCTGTCCAGAGGACAAGCGGGCGTGTCTGCATTTGATCGCGAGGGCAATGATGAAGGGCACACTGTGTCATTCTTCGAGTCAGACTCGTGTCGCTCATGAAGGATGATGGAGTTGTTTTTTGTCTTGTTTTCTGCTTTCAAATCAGATTATCCTCCTTCCTTCTGCGTTCTTTGGACAATGGTCTCATACCACCTTTTATCCACATTTTTATTATAGGAATCAAAGGTGGGTCGCATGTTCTTCTACATTTCTACATCAATCGTAATGCGATGAATCGTCAGAAACTTCAATACTTCGAGTACAATGGCCCTATACAGCGCAGAAAATATTGTCGCCCATTCTAATCCGGAAGGTACATTGCAAGATTTTTGATTTGGAGAGACGTCAATGAACTGACATGAATTGTTAGCTCGACTTGGCGCCCTTGATGGGAATGTTGCTGCCCACCTCGAGTACCAGGGCAAACACTATCTCATTACTACCCCCAATCAAGACCACGTTCCAGTCCCGCCCGTAGGTTTTCGTGAACTGCGACTTCGCTCCGACCTGCGCTTTGGTATAGAAGATCACACAATCTGGCCCCAATTTCACGCTCACGCTTACCCATACCTCTTTGCGATTTCCTCCCGTCCTGTCGATGCAAATGATACGATGGCTCTTTTGTGGTGGAACCCTACAATGGCTGATTTTCAGACCACCAGATTGGGCATGGTGGAAGGAGTGGGTCACCTCGCCGACGACAAACTGAAGAGCATGGAAAACTTGATAAACATCCTGTCGCAGAACGTCAAGGACTTTTTGGAAACGGAAAAAGGTCCCAAAAGTCCATCTGCAAAGACTGTTGATGTCATTCAATCCTTCCGGGGTCAATTGCTGGATACCTTCCAACGTTTGTCCAGCCTGAAAATGGCCTTCAAGGAAATGGTGTTCAACATTACAGAATTCCAGCGTCTCTATCTCAGCCTATCCGCCATTTTGCGCTATTGTTCTATCTATCAACCCCGTCTAAATAGCCACGACGACTATTCAGCAACCGTTAGCTCCGGTATCATTGGAGCTTTTACGACAAGCGCTGAAGTCGCTCAACACTTATTTCGTGCCGGCGTTCCAGTCTGGTTTGTTCAGGAATGGGATGGAAGGCCTGTGAGACGGAACATTCGTTGGGCAGTTCCTGTCACCATGCCTTCTCCACCCTTTCGTTTCAATGATCACAACCCCCCATTTCCAACCATCCTCAAAGGATCTATGGTGGACAAGAATCGTTATGAAGCCATTTGTACCTACTCTCTCCAACGGCTCCTGAGCCCAGATCCATTCGTGAGGGGTGATAGCATGCAAAATCCGCCTTGTACGTGTTCCATTCCACATAATCGTTGAAGCTTTTCGTCTCATTAATACATCTTCTAGCGACATTGTCTCCGTTGGTGTCTGCATCGGCAGCGACTACAATGTGGACATCTTCCACAGCATTGGTACTTCCGCGTAAGGAGTTAATCCCAAATCTTTGGGTGTGTTTTAACATAGCATCTTTAGATAATTCTTCGTCCTCGTCTTCTGGAGTTCAAAGCTCCACGATGCAGTCTTCAAGTGCTTATTCGAAGTGGAAGAAAAAGCCCAAACCGTCTCCAACAGGTAGCGTTTTATATTTATACACATAGATTATCGCTAAAGCATCGTTTTATTGTAGAGAAAGTGCAATTTGCTGGCCGAAACAAGTTTCTTCCTCTTGAGGACCCATGTGCTCCATATCCCATTCCTGTATGGGCAAAAGCTTTGGCGGACGTTGATTACTCCCCTGCCAGAATCAGAGAGGGGATAACGAAGAATGGCGACCAATACGTGTTCCCTGACCCGGGTCTCTTTGTTCAATCTGTACACAGGGACCGCTATCTTCTCAACTGGCTTCAAATCCGGTATGCGTGGCGTTACTTGGTTGGCACAGGGGACAGCACCCTCAGCCCTAAGGATTGGCGCCAGCTGCTTTTCCTGGACCTTTCCCAGCAACCCACGACAAACACACCAAAGGATCGTCATCGGCGGGAGCTTTTTGACAGACTAGCTTATCGGAATAACATCATGCGGAATGGTGTTCGGGTTGCGCAGAACCTTACGCTTACCCCGGAGTGGAACAAGTCCCCAGTGACGGTGCCCATTCCCGACAACGTTGTGAGGGAAATTCTGTGGAGCCTCTACGAGGAAAACTTCACTTACGAACTCATGTCCCTTGATCGTCGCGCCTGTCTGGATCTCCAACCTACAGCAACGCCCTCTGTTCTGCAGGAGCGAGAGCATCTTGTCCGGAAGTGTATTTCCAACTTCCAGATTCCCCAGATTACCCCGCAAAATGTTGGCCTCGCATCTGAGGATTGGCAAGAACGTCGGGAATATGTCTATTACCTGGGCAAGGTTGTCCGATCCTGGACTTCTGAACCTGACGCAGCCTTGTTGCTCTCCGATCGCAAACGACCAGAGTCTCTCAGCAAAGGGCATGTCGAAATGTTGGAGGAAGCTACTGCCAAGTTGTACTGCCAAACGTTTTGGAATCATTTTGGGCGCGCTGCTCAGATCCCTCATCGTTTGCATAAGCCTCAGTAATTGTTGGGTCAGTGGAGATTTCTTATAATTTATGGTATGAAAAACAATAAAATTCTTCTAGCGCTACTCCTACTCATCAGTGTGAATGTTCATATTAGCAAAAATGTTATCACAATTCTTGGGGATTCTGGCGGAAAAGAATGATTTCTTGGAGAATGGTAAGCAGAACTCCACTACATGCGACGCAAAATAGCTCACCTGATACTTTCTGATATGCGTTGTAGTAGTTGTCATCCCGTTTTTCCGCTTCTCAAGGCGGTCCTCAACCACCGTGCTGTGTTTTTTGACAGCCGCAATATCGTTTGGAATTATTGGGGCATTCTCGTCGTTTCCGCCAACCTGCATGTCACCATCCAGGTTGTAGACATGGTCGAGGATCGCTGGATTTCCCAAGATGTCGTCAAACCAGTTTGCGTTATTGTCACCCCCATCATCTGGGTTGGCATCCGCGATGTAAGGTGGTGGAGCATTGGGAACCTCGTTGAGAAACGCAGGAGCGGCAGGGGCGGCAGGGGCAGCGGGAGCATTGGCGGCGGGAGTACGACGAGCATTGGCAGCGGGAGTACGACGAGCATTGGCGGCGGGAGCAGTACGAGCATTGGCGGCGGGAAGTTGAGCGGCAGCAGCAGCAGCAACAACGACAGTGGCAGCTGCAAGACGAGGGATTTGGCCTTCAACAGGCTCCTCTTTGACAACATGTTCCTTGCACTCCTCCGTTGTGGAGGCAATGGTGGAAGCCGTCTCAGCATCATCAGCATTGTTGACGTTGTCGATTGCAGTGGCAGGAGAAGGTGCAATAGAGGATGCAGGGGTGGAGGAAGCACGGGGAGGCGGAGTGGGCGCCGAACTAGCAGGCTCCGTCGCGATTGATTCTGGGGCGTTGTTGGCTAGAGATTGAAGTCAGTCAGCTAGAAGAACCGGATGACTCGCGAAGGACATACCACTATCGGGAATTTGGTCGGAATGGGCAGTTGCATCGTCCACAGGTTCTTCTGCTGAAAGTAAGCCTCTGTTGAATGGAGTATATGCTGGAATTTACCTTTTAATTGAACAGATGCTTCAAGGAACCTCCTGCAACGCTCAGGGAGGTCAGGATGCGTGTTTCCCGCTGTATCCTTGTGGCAAAGCTGGTTGGCGCAGCCGCACCATGCAGCGTCACTTGATTGCGTGGATTCAGATGCATTGAAGCTGGCGTCAGCGGATGGTTGCGAAGAAGGGACAATTTCAGAGTTTGCGATGAAAACCATGGTGTGTTGGATCCTTCCCTCCAACTGCCTCTCTAATACTTATATCTTTTCTGTTTCTCCCTCCCTAGATTATCTGTTCAACATGATGCAGGGTACAAACTCTCAAACAGGTTGATATCCGACCGTCAATGATTTTCTTGAGCTTAGCCTCGTTTTTTGTCGTCAAGCGCAAGTTCCGCCCCAAGGGTAGTGTCAACACGGAAACCTTGGCCCTCTCACCTGCATCACAGAATCCCTGTGGCTCATCAAGACACGAGTCTCGCGAGTTCCGGTATGTTCAAATCTCTTGTTGGTTCCTTGTATGACATCAAATTTGACGTTCTTTTGACCAAAGGCATTGCAACATGCTCCGGAAAAAACGTAAAAGAATGTTTAATCCCCATCTACTCGCCTTTTCATGGCATACTTACGATGCATCTAACCCTGCGTCGCAGTTTTGCACATTCTTCTGCCTTTGATTTCTCTTGGACATTAACTAAATTGGATTTTTTTTATTTCAGGATGCTCCGAAAACCATACCAAGTGGATATTTGCTGACCGGTGTAATAGCGTCCTAATCGTTCCACGACTCTCGCGAGCTCCGATTGGTAGGCTTTGTTGGTCAACCTGAAAGCAGAAGGGATAAAATATCCACATAGGTCTCGGAGCATGGTTCCCATTACACGTAAAGTCCGCTGGATATCTCAGTCGGCCAAGATGAAGACGCGTCCAACAGCCGGGAATGTTAAAGACAAGATAACGAAGGAGGGGGGGTTGCATCCAAACCCTTATGGGTAGTTGAAAGAAGTAAGTTCTGGTTAAAAAGAGTCATATGTTCTTCTTCCTCCTCTAACTTCTCCCCTGATTGCTTTTGCTTTTGCTGCTTCTGAATGTCTATACCCGCTCCTCCTGTGTTTGGCAGGCAACGCCAACCATTAAATGCCCGGAATCCCAACGTTTCGGTGACGCAACATGCCCTTCTTACGCCTGCTGCAAAGCTCTCGTCTGGCCCTATTCGCGTCCAGAGAAATATGACAGTCGCGGGACTTACTTCTGCAGCTGCCTCGTTGAACGCTTCCATGAGCATCAACACTAGTACCGCTGTCCTTGGTTCTACAGTCCCTCCAAGCACATCTTCTGCAGTCGTACGCGTCCCAAACCAGAATGTCGGTTTGCCTTCCCGCAACAAGCCCCGCCCTGTCGCTGCAACTCCTGCAACTCCTGCTGTCCATGTTCCAAACGTCAATCTTCGCACTGCAGTCAATCCCCCTCTTGATCGTGCTACTGTTGCCCCTCAACAATTCTCTACGCCTAATGCGGCATCTCTCCGCGCTTCAGCTCGCCCTCTCCAAGCGCCTGAATCCAGTGGTCCTACCGCAGCTCATTCAAAAGTTGAGGATATCAATGACGACGAAATATTGCAACAAGAGGATGAAAACGACAACGAGCCCACCCTTGAGGAGGCGACGACGGAACTTGACCGCCAGATTGCGCTCGCAAAGCAGCAAAGTAAGCCATCTCACTCTTATCTGACATCCAACCCGCATCTGATGCTCTTAACAGCCCCGCATATTGTGTTTCAAGGGGACGACTATGACGGGCTTGCAGATATGCCCGACAATAGTATTCCTCGACCGAAGGGCCTCCGGTCAAACTATCAATGTGCCTTGGGGCTCACTCATTTCAAAGACGTCTATCTGAGCATGCGGGTAAGCAAGCAGTACTGCCATCAATTTTCTTTACTTATCTTGCTCCTAGGGCGTCGTCCGGGGCTGTATGAGCTATGCTTCCGAAAATTACAAGGTTAAATGGCATGATCTAGAACCCGAATACGTGGACAAGGTTGTAGCTATCGTGAGTATTCGCCAATTTTCTGTAAGAATTGTTATATGTTCATGCCATTTACCCATTGGCAGGCACACAGTCGTCACCCTATCTTCAACCGATACATACGAGGATGGGCTGCCAGAGCCCTCATGCAAGACATTGCAAAAAACAAGCGTCGTTCCGACGCTGTCAAGGCCCGGGACCCCCAAGGTGTTCAACGAAAGGCCAAATCAGAAGCACGGTTTGTTGCCAAGTTTAACGAGCGCTTACTTGCCTTAGCTGCGAATGGCATTGAGGCAGTTCAGGAGTATATCTCCCAAATAACCCAGGAAGAAACTGAGACTCCAAACGAAGGCATTGACGGTGACCAGGAACAGGATGATACTTTGGTCCTCTGTGACGAAGCTGCGTCTGTCTCCGAGTTTGAAACCTCCCCACCCGAGGAAGAAGGGGCAGACCATGATGATGCCGCACCGCAGGACTTCATTAATACCTATACAAGTGAAGGTTAGTACACCCGTTTACGTTGCTTATGGAAAGACGCTGACACAGTCGGTCTAATAGAAACAACATTGCCAGGCAAGACATATGGATCTGCACGCTTTTTATTCAGTTGACTAACATCTCTATTTCTCTCTTTTGTAGAAGCTCTCCCTAATCCTGGCAACCATGGCCACGACGATCATTTCTCTCGCTTTGAGATCAATGTCAACGGACTTCAACCTTGCAACCCTGTCCCCCTGGACGTATCCAATATCGATCCCCGTCTCCTCCAAACTTCAGCTAATGATCCATTATCCATCGCTGCTCCGCTACATGCCAATGCTTCATTCATATTCCCTCCCTCGCCCATGGACACCCAGATCGCAATAAACTCAGGGGGTATGCCAGCGGAAGGGATGTCCCTGAGAAAGAGGACGGCACCCGTGCAACCTACGGCCAACAAGAGGCAGAAGACCAATAAGTCTGCAGATCCACCAGTACCGCCGCCGGCAAAGGCACCAAAGGCCAAGGCCGCCCCGAAGGCAAAGCCTGCCCCAAAGCCGAAGCCTGCCCCAAAGCCGAAGCCTGCCCCAAAGCCGAAGGCGTCTAAGGCGAAGTAAGCGCCGGGGTTTTTATCTCGTAATTTGATTGATGCTTCGGATTATTGATGGTGAATGGGGAAGTCGCGCTCATGATATTAGCAGTAATTCCATCGTATTTCTGTCGTATAAACCCTCGCATATGTGTAGTAATTTCCGCCGCTTATAGGCATATATAAGTTCCATTATTTCCTCATTTTAAGTGTGTATAAAACCGGAAGCATAATGGTGGAATATCTGTAAGCGATGCAGTGGGTTTTCCGAGGACAAAGTGGGGCTTTTTGCGACGCTTTCCTGTAGGTATTGTTACGGGTTTAGTCTAGCAAAAATGGTGCATTTAATGGACCTGAATGCACGGTTTTCAACACCCTAAAACCCGCGCCTGACAATATCGAGGCGGCGTGAAATGGACATTTCTTACGGTTATTCCGTGACATGCTTCGCACGGACGTACGTTTTACACGGTGACAACAAATGGCATTTGGACACGGTATTTCTCTACTTTTGCTAGGGTTTTTACAATATCTCATTTCCATATATATCGCTAAAAATCTACGGAAAATCCTCTGATGTATCACAGGAAAGCCCCCATGAAGTGGTGCCGCAAAAAGCGCCACCGTAGGCTTCGCAGTGCGGAAGAACTGTCGATTCTCGGAGGACACCCACCAGCGTGCAAGAGGGTTCTTCCAAACCTTGCGTTGCGGTACTTCCCATGGAGGCGGTCAGCAGAAGCCTTGCCACGCAAGCAACAGCAAGACGAACCAGAGGATCTTAGATACCCTCAACAACAGCGACGGGTTTAAACGTCTGTCCGGTTTTGCCTCAGGTATTCAATAGTTAATATTCCTTTTCATCAACTGCGTATGCTCACCTGTCCCCGCGCCAGCGTCATTTGCTAGTTGGGCCCCAGACACAACTTGGCCTTTGGATGGTGCGCCATTGCTGCCCTTGGGTCATTTGACCCCAGTAAAGGAGGCCATCTCGTCTTATGGGAATGTGGAATTGTTGTTGAGTTTCCACCAGGCTCACTGGCATTTATCCCATCGGCCGTTATCACCCACTCGAATACGCCGGTTCAGGACAATGAAAGTCGATATTCATTTACGCAGTACACTGCAGGAGGAATTTTTCGTTGGGTTGAGCAGGGGTTTTGTACTACCGAGAAGTACCGTGCGGGGTTCAGCAAGGCTGGCCTCGCGTTGTTGGATCAAGAGTTGGCGAAACGGTGGCAGCAAGGGTTGGGCCTGTTGCCCCGCCTCAGAACCTAGTGGTAGCATATAAAATACCACCATATTACTATTGACATTGTATCCGGAACGTTTTGTAGCCAAATTCATCTGCTTTGCTGTTTTTATATTGTTTTTCTGTGAGAATGAAGTTTGCGAAAGCTCGCGTGGTGATTTCGTGATGGCACAAAACATCCTTGTAGCAAATGCCCTTCTCCGCGGCGTAGCGGTTGACTGTGGGTGAAAAAACCGCTCTACGTTCAAATATAAGTTACCACCTTTCATAAACTGTAAAAATTGTGGGAGGAAGTTAATAGAATATGGCTAGGGTAGTGAACTCCAACAGTCGCAACTGTGGAGAGGAAACCGAGATAAAGAA
>NHTK01005570.1:0-10119 GCA_002938355.1 Panaeolus cyanescens | reverse complement strand
AAAAAATGGCCGAACCCGAACCGAACCGAACCCCGGCCAGTCTACCCAATCCTTCTATTGTTTGAATCTACCCATTGCATAACTGCTGATATGGCATACGCATGGTTCTATCATGCAGGATATATCACAAAATAAACAAATAATATACAATGTATTGATTTGTGCAAAAGAAATAACAACAATGTGTAATACTGCATGCATTGGCGTGAGAGTGACAAAAAAAAGCGACAAAACTATACCCATACTCCCATTTGAACATCACGCAAGAACTGCCGAGTCTTCTCCAGAATTCGCTGCCAAGATAATGAGGTAAAACCAGCAAAGTTCTTCCAATCAGCCTCATCTAGAGAGTCCAATTTATCCCCTGGCTGGAATTCGAGCCTCTCAAGCCTTTCTTGATCTCTCGTACTGATTCCATAGTGATCGCAAAAGGCACTAAGCGAGACATCAGGAAGTTGAAGCTTAGCAGGTGACTGGGGCTGTGAACGAACTCCTGCTCCCACAGTGGGAACGACAAGCGAAGCTGGAACACTAGACGCTGGGACCTGAGACGGAGTAGGATCAGGGGTTATAGGCAGTGAAGCACGCTGGAACTGTTGTTGCTGTTGTTGAAGCATGTTCAGGATCATGATCTGCACAAGTGATGCAGTTCCTCCATCAGATGGTGGAGCCGGGGTTGTAGTAATAACAGGAACCGGTGTAGGTTGAACAGGAGTGGTAATCAGAGCAGGTGGTGCAGGTGCAGATTTGAGACGCATCTTGAAGTCAAAAAAGTGAGAGACAGGTGGTTGATCAACCGTTGCAGTTTGACGAGCCTGAAAAGTGTTACCTACACAACCAATAACTAAACAATATCACGTACCATATGCGAGGCCCATAACTTGAGCCGCACATCATTCAACTCAAAAAATGTGTTCATCTTGACATCATGATAGACGCGCATGTTTGGGTATTGCGGGTAGTTGTTGACTGGATATCGTTCAACGAGCTCATTGACGTATGCGGAAATGGTTTTGTCAAATGTCATCTAGAAAATCAATGATATCAAATAAACTCAACAATCGTAGCGAGAGAGATACCTTTTGCTGGGAAACATGTTCATTTGTTGACGGTTCATCAAGCGCAGAGTAGTCAAATTCTGGCTTTTGGAATTTTGAGGTGGGAAACAAGTCTTCGTCTACTGTTGGCCAGTGCTATATGGTGTCGTCAATGATCTGTCACCCTCCACGCTGCGCGCATATGCAAGAATATCAATAACGTACCGGCTCCTCAACTGCTGGCTTGGTGGGCGGTGGCATTGCAAGAAGAAGTATTCGCTGCTGAGGTTTACGAGGGCGCAGCTGCTTGATTAGGCTCGCATACCCCATCTCGCCACTCAGCGGAAGGTACTTGCTATTGGCTGGTGTCTGAAACCGCCACATAATCTTCTCTGCTTGAATATACCTCACAGAACAAGGAAGCTGGAGCGCCAGGAGTGATAGAAACCGAACATAATCGTCGTGAAGGGTGAAGGTGATCAGTCCTCGTGCAATGTATTTTTCTTCGTCTGTGGGTTTACGTGTGCTTGAAGACGCAGCATGACGGGGTGGGGGTTGAGAGATTGGGCGCTCAACATAGATGTAGGCTGTGACTTCTACATCTTTGTCGTCATCATCAGAGTCCTAGTTATTGTGGTCCTCACATTAGACAATAAACCCAGCAGGATAAATCATGATATATGCGCACCAATGGTTTTGCCTTTCCCTTTCCTTTTCGCTTCTTCTCCAATACATCCACTTCATCTTCGGCATTCTCTGCATTCTCTACATCATCATCATCATCCGCCCATGGTACTTTGGACCGCTGGAACAACTATGATCCCATTGAGTATAAAAAGGACGGTGATAACAAAGCCACTAAAGTCCATTACTCACCTTCCTTTTCTTTTTTGAGGGCAGACTGTCTTGCTCTATCTCGTTGCCATCAGGTACAACCTCTGCCTGCTGTTTCTGCCGTTGATTTCGTGTGCCAGCCCTTGTGGTACGCTCTGAAGAGGGCACTGTGGTGTTGGTATTTGTGGTATTGGCTGCTTTGCTCCGCTTTCTCTTCTTGCCAGAATCTACTGGTTCTAGTCTAAACTTGGACATAACTTGAATGAAATATATGAGGTTGCCCTGTTCTCCAGTGTTTTGAAGATTCAAGTTGAAAACTTACGTGGCGCACACTGTTGCATCGCTTCCTGGAGTTTTGCGTCAATCTCATCTTCATTTATGTCGGAATCTATAGCTTGAGAGGCTTGAGACTCGCCAGGAGCCCCATTTGTATCATCTGTAGACTCCAGCCCATTGTCTGAGCTCATTTTAAGAGGCACCCAACAGGAGGTGCGAGTTGCGATGTTGTGGTTTAGAGATAAGTGACGAAAGCAAAGACGTGGACAAAGAATTTCTATTTTAGGTCAAAATGATCCCTTGACCGACACGATCAAAAAAATCACGATTCTCAACCTTTTGTTCAACGACTGTAATTCTTTTCTTTAGTTTATTGAGGCCTTGGCCAATGATCGCGAGCTGGGAATCGCGAAGGATCAACTAGAGAGCGTCACACAGACGGTTACACCCTATGAAATGGTCAATGTGACGGCTTCATATGGCCGTCGGATTTGCCTGCTGGACTGTCCAGGGTTTTCGGACAACTGTCTATCAGAGGTGGAGATCATCGAAATGGTGAATAAATGGATGAAAGCAAACCGGTGAGTCATGGACTTGTATAGTTTCCATTACAACCTTTAAAAGCAAGTTTAGTGTTTATCTTTTGGAAAGTATGCTATACTTTTGCCCCGTTACGGATATCAGACTAGCCGGTACAAGAAAAAAGACTATGGAGATGTTTAAAGCTCTTATAAAATCACCGTCTCGTTCAAATGCAGACGGGAAAGGAAATGAAGGAGTGGCAACGATTGTTACCACTATGTGGGACCAGGTATGGTGTGAGCGAGTCGAAATGCGTGCCGAGAAAAATTACACCCAACTGAAAGATGGAGTTTGGAAGGTCTTCATTTTTTCTTCTTTCTCTCTGCCGACCTACTCATGACTGTCCTAATCTCAGGAAATGATTGAGAAAGGAGCGACTATCACCAAATTCAAAAACACTCAGGAATCCGCTCTTGCAATCCTCGATGCTTCCATGGACCACTGGTCCAGCGTGTGGAGTATTTCGTATAACATAGAGCGGTTAAAAGGTCAACATGTAGCACTCAAGAAGACGGGACACGGTGCCTTCCTCTACGCAGATCTGATCAGTCGGATTGAAGCTGCTTGGCAACGTCAAGTGACTCTTCAGTCGGACTTGCAAGCAAGCTTGGACGATGGATCCCTCACCTCGCTGTTCCAAAAAGAGCAAAAGCAGATCAAGTACCTCTTCGAGAAGTATGAACAGCAATTGGAGCTGTTAGAAAGTCCTCCAGAACCGGCACACCTGTCCGACCACTCAAGCGATGAAGAAACAATTTCGAGCTCATCATCCCATGATTCCGCACCACCTTCCTCTGATTCCCATGGTGAAACCGGCATTGATGACGAGTTGGTTCCCTCCATTCGTGCTGCGTTCACCGTCCACGTTGACTCAGCGACTACTGACGGCCCTTTGGATCTGAATACGACGTCATCAACGGCAGCGCCGCCCTCACCCCAAACATCTGATGTCCTCTCCAGTGACGCTTTGATACCATCCTCACATGAAGCCGCTGAACCTGCGCAGGATCTCATGCCAATGATGCCGCCATCTCCGAGTGCAAATCCGCTCCAGATCAACATAAACGCCCCTCAAAAAAACGCCGCTCGCGCTGAAGCTGTAATGGAGTCGTCCACAGAACCAACTCAACCACCACACGCTCTGTCTGCGGGTACCTTGAACGACGCGGGACGTCTAAGCGGGCGCAAACCGAGAGGTTGGATGAAGGACCTTCTCGGTCGATTCAAGCGAATGTTTCAACGCAAGCGTTCTGGCAGGGAAGAGACGGTGGGGTAGTGGGGCGTTTTGTACCTTTTTGAACGACATTGACCTCTCAAAGATCGTAGTTTTGAATGCATGTGCTTTCGGTTTCTCTAGTTACGTTCCCCAAGTGCTGATACTGGTTATCTCCTGTTATTGATTACGCTTTCCATTACCTCGTCTCATACTGATACAATGTATTTTCTGTACAATTTCGAACGCTATTGTTTGTACGCGCGCTTCCCTGGGGAGATATCAGACTCAGCGCCACCGCTGGACATTCAGAAAACCTAAATTGCATTGAATACTACTACGAAGAACAGAGGATGAATGTGCCCTTCTGCACGAAACCAATAGAACTGGTGTGATTGGTGATAACATAAGGGGCGTAGTCGCGGTTGATTCACGAATGGGATTGAGAAGTATAAAAGAGATGACGTGCATAGACCTTATATTGGAGGCAGTGTATATAAGTACATTCGTTCCATATATCAGATAAATCTCTCGTTGTTGAGCCTCCCGATTTCAGAGTGTCCCGGTTAACGGCATGACACGATGCTCGGGGATATGAAGCTAAAGGCAGCTAATAAGCGAATGAGCGACACAAGAATATGGGATGGCCAATGAGAAGCTCTCACCGCAATCGCTAATGTTCTTCTCTGAACAACTGGGAAAGCTCGTGTTTGAAACTGCAGTATGGTTTCCCTCTGTGGTATTTGAGAGAAGGGTCGGTTTCAAAGAGCCACAAAGGCGAGTGGTATGAATGAAAGAATTGGAAGCTGGAAGGTGGAAGGTGGGGCGATTTCGCATGAGGGGCAAGGTATGGTCGAAAATAAACCACCAAATAAGAGAAGGAGAAAGAGGAGAAGATTGGGCAGAGAAGGGGAAGGGCACAAAGCACGAGTTCGAGCGGAAGTGGGTTCTTGACGAGTGTGAAGCTGATGGACAGATGAGCTTTTCGAGAGTGGGACTCGGAGGGAGAGAAATGAGGAGGGATTCTAAGAAATGTAAGCGATCATAGGAGAGTAGGAGTGGGAATGGGATAGGGAGGAGGAGGCGGAGGAGGTGTGCTGAACCTATTTGTTTTGGTGTCATTCGTGGGTTTGGGAGGATCGAGAGAGAACATGAGCGCGTGAGAGAGAATACAGTAAGGAAAGCAAACGAGAAAGCGAGAGAGAACGACACTGCGACAGTGAAAGTGGAGGACGACAGCAAGTTATGCTCTCATTGCCATTGTCGACACCTTTCACGGCGTTGATGATAACTGCAATGTGTCCGTGTTGGTAGTTCAACGTGGTGGTGTTGTCTTTGACGCTGGCGCTGCAGGCTCAGACTCTGCAGCTCGGGTCTATGGATGAGCGTACTGCCTATCAGATGGAGATTTGGGGTTGGGGTTGGAGGATGAGAGGGCTACCTGAAATGCAATTATCAACTAAAATGAGGGTATATGCGCAAAAAAAAATCGTCATCCCAAACGCAAACTCAATGATAATGATGATGGAACGTATACCCAACGACCTAAAATCCCAACCAATTCTCAGCAAAAGAAACGCGAAAAAACAACCCAAAAAAAAGAAGAAAGAGACGTACGAACATGCGGCGAAGACGACGAACCATACTGTCCTGACCGATTGAGTGCCAGCCATATGTCCACACATCCAAGCCCAATTAAAAACCCTGCCAAAAGCACCCAGACCCATAGCAACAACCAGGTCCAAGCCACACCCAAGCAAAGACCATATCCGTATACGTAGCGCGGTTACAGAGCGCACACAGAGCAATATTAACTGACAGGTAGAGCAGGCAGTGGGACCAGATGAGTATGAGAAGCAGGCATTCAAAGAGCCCATAGATATCAAGACCAGGTGCCAGTGAAGGAGACAAGAAGCGGACGAGTGTTGAACGTTGAGGTATGAGACGGCTGGATTCAGGAGATGTCTTTCACATAATTCTTCAAGTGACGACGCCTGAAGAGCAGGGTAGTTGAACGTGATAGCATTATGCATTGGATTGAGAGGGAACAAAAAAGATGGATGAGCACTGTCAACGACAACGAGCACGGTGTCATCACCGACATGGACGTTGATGATGAACCCATAAACCCAACCCCAACCCTAGAACAGCAAACATCACGTCACCTGACTCAACCCTCGCGTCTGCTTCTTCTTGGCTTCTTCTGAATCTTCACTGCATTATCCTCCTCACCGTACCACAACCATCAGCGCTAGCAGTATTAATAAAGCGCCCTATCTGTGTGCTCTAACGCCCTCCTGTATTGCTTTCATTATCTCTACTCTCATTTATGTCAAATAAGTCCTACAAATACCTCAAGTTAAATGGCAAAGTCGGCGTCGTCATCAATCAATTAAACAGCACGAGTGCAATTGATCTCAATAAGCGTCTTGATTTCCGGATCCTGTGCGGTTTTCCTCAGTTCTTGTGTGGCATCTACGTGCTCATGCATCACGGCTGATGTTGCAGATTAGTTGGCCCAACTGGCTCTGGGAAGAGTAGTGTATGATGCATGATGTCCGACATCGCAGCATATTGCTCAATGAGATTTTGTTTCTTTAGTTTATCGAGGCCTTGGCAGATGATCGCAAAATGGGGATCTCAAAGAATCAACTGGAGGGATTCACGCAGACAGTCACAGCCTACGAATTGGTCAACATCAAGAACCCGAGAGGCGGTGGTTTTAGCCTGCTGGATTGTCCGGGGTTCTCAGACAGCAATTTATCAGAGATGGAAATAATTGAGATGGTGAAGAAGTGGATGTCCGAAAGCGAGTGAGTCATGCGCCGGGGCTTGCACCGTTTTCCTTCCAAGTTACAACTTTCAAACTAGGTTTGGTTTTTTGTGGTTGCATGCCGTCCTCTACTTTTACCCTATCACAGACACCAGACTTCCAGGGACGAGAAGAAAGACGATGGAGATGTTAAAGGCGCTTATCAAATCATCATCAAGGGGTTCATCTGCGAACGGAAATCAAAATGAGGGAGCGGTAACAATCGTGACCACGATGTGGGACCAGGTGTGGTGTGAGCGACTCGAACAGCGCGCAGAGGAAAGATACACCCAACTAAAAGATGGAGTTTGGAAGGTCTGTTTTTCTTCATGTCTGTCAACCTAGCGATACTCATACGTTTATCCCAGGAAATGGTTGAAAAAGGCGCCGGTATTACTAAATTCATGAACACCCAGGAATCCGCTCTCGATATCCTCGATGAGGTCCTGGACAACTGGAGGAAGACGTATGGCGTTGCCTATGACATAAAACAGATGGAAAGCGCACCACTCAAGGAGACAGGACACGGTCTCTTCCTATATCAAGACCTCATCAGTCGGATCGCAATGGCTCGACAACGTCAAACGGCTGTTCAGTTGGAGGAGGAAGCAAGTGCAGACGAACCAGCCCTTAAGGTGCTTTTTCAAGAAGAGCACAAGCAGCTTGCACGCCTACTGGAGAAGTATGAACAGCAGTTGACATTGTTCGTAAATCCTCCAGAGCCCACTGGTGCAGATTTAGCGTCATCATTAATATTGCCGTCGGTATAATTGTTAAATAATCAAGATCTGTAGTAGTACGTATCAGAATACTTATATCTAATGGGCCTGGCTCAGGTGTTGCGATCATTACTCCCGTACATCCAGGTGTTACTCAAACATGTATCCCGACTATTGTACCGAGCCATTCTGAGAATTTTACACGGTTGCCCTTCAAATCTCTAATTACCACTATGAATAGACATTCGATCCGTAAGCGCGGTTGTAACAGCTACCATAAACGTTCAACATTGGACTCAGCCACCACCTTGACAAAGCCATAAACAACATTCTCGACCATTATACTCCGACGAGGATGGCACCCATTTGTTTCAATCTGTTTGTCAATTCCCCCGCATTCGAAGGGCGGTGCTTGCTGGAGTCGCTAGGCTCCTTGTCTTCTACATCTCATTGTCGTTTGTTCACGATCAATCATGTGTGTCAAACGTTATGCTGTTCGACGTGCACTCACGCTGACCAAGTGGCCCGTGGGTGTATACGTATCTGCAACACCTCTCCAGGGCAACGCGGCACACACGAACAATAGTGTCAAGTAGAAATGTACAGAGAATACAGAGGACAAGACAAAGTAATATGGAGACGTGATCAATAGGACGAAATAATCGGTATCAGTACTTGGGAAATATAAGGAAACTGCGAGAGTCCATGAGTCGGATACAAGCGCATAACAGTCAAACCTAGGATCTTGGAACAGTCAACGTCATGAAGAAAAATAAACTACCCAACCATCTAGTCCCTGGAAGCACGCTTGCGTCGAAACATTCCTGTGAATCGACGGAGAAGGGCTTTCAACCAACCTCGTGGTTTTTGACTGGCCAGACGTCCCGTGTCATCCAAGGTACCCGCAGACGAAGCGCGAAGTGGTTGAGTAGGTTCCGTGGATGACACCATAGCAGCTTCGGCTTGAGCGGTGTCAGCTTGAGGGGCGTTTATGTTCATCTGGGGCGGATTCGGACTTGGAGACGGCGGCGTCGATGGCAAGAGATCCCGCGCAAGGTCAGCGGTTTCATGTGAGGATGGTACCAAATCGCTGTCACTGGAGTGGACGTCAGGTGTTTGCGGTAGGGGCTGAGTGGATACGGTCAGTGACGTCGTATTTGGATCCAAAGGCGCTTCGGAAGTGGTTGAGTTGATGTGAACCGCAGACGGTGATAATGATGCTAAATGAATCAGAATCCTGCGTGAGCTCAGCACATTTACAAGTGGCGGAAACGGCACCTTGGGGCCCTGGGGGAGTTTCAAACAGCTTCAATTGCAATTCATATTTCCCCAAGAGGTACTCAACGTGCTCTTGCTCTTTTTGAAACAGCGACTGGAGGACTGGATCGTCCACGCCTGCTTGCAAGTCCGACTGAAGGGTCAGTTGACGTTGCCTAGCAGCTTCGATACGACTGATCAGATCTTTATAGAGGAAGGAACCGTGTTCTGTCGCTTTGAGTAGCCCATTCACTACCCGTTGATTGTGATACGGACTGTTGTACACCTGACGCCAGCCATCCACGGCATTATCAATGACTTTGAGAGCGGATTCCTGAGTGTTCTTAAATTTGGTGATACCCGCTCCTTTTGCAATCATATCCTGAGGTTTGCACGATTATAAGTAGGTTGGCAGAGACAAAGAAAAAAATGAAGACCTTCCAAACTCCGTCTTTCAGTTCGTTGAAATTTTTCTGCGCACGCTTTTCAACTCGCTCACACCACACCTGATCCCACATGGTGGTAACAATCGTTAGTGTTCCTTTCTTTTCTGTCCCATCTGCATTTGCACGTGACGATGATGATTTTATAAGGGCTTTCAGCATCTCCATAGTCTTTCTTCTTGTACCTGGTAGTCTGGTGTCCGTGACGGGGCAAAAGTAGAGGATACCGTGCAAATAATCAACACTAAACTTGTGCTTAAAGGTTGTAATGGAAAGTATGCAAGTCTACTATGACTCACTTGTTTACTTTCATCCATGAATTCACCATCTCAATGATCTCCAAATCTGATAGACTGGTGTCCGAAAAGCCTGGGCAGTCCAACAGCCAAATTGGAAGACCAAAGACATGGACGTTGACAATTTGGTAGGCAGTAACTGTCTGCGTGCAACTCTCTAGTTGGTCCTTTGAGATTCCCAGCTTTCGATCATTGGCCAAGGCCTCGATAAACTACAGAAATTAAGCAACATCCCAAAATTTTGGGCATAAGGTGAACGCGCAACATACACTACTCTTTCCAGCGCCAGTTGGGCCAGCCAATCTGTGGCATCGGTCATAAACATACAAAGACAATATATGTACATTCAAGGATAACCGTACAGAAAGATGCAGCCTCTTGGATTGTCTGTGCTGTCTAGTCGTTTGACGGAGACTTTGCCATGTATCTTGAGCACATTGTATGAGATCCTTGACATTAAAGAAGATAGGCAGAAGAAAAGAACAATATAGTGTTAAAGAGGGTAAGAAGAAAGAGACGGTGATGAGCCTCGCTCGTCTATCCCTCCGAAATCCCGTTATTCCGACATTTCCCTGACATATTCTTTCGATCTCTTCCCCCCATCAAGTCCGCATTCGACTTCAAATAGTATAGTGATTTTTCTTTCTTTT